>NEWO01000023.1:3181634-3204588 GCA_003013225.1 Phalaenopsis aphrodite | reverse complement strand
TAGACTCCTGCTCGAAGAAGAAGGGTGGGGGATCGCGTCGTCGTACCCCAGCCTCTCGCTCATTCGCTTCGCTTCGCTCTTCGGTATCGTTCGTTCGATCGAGTCATTTTCTAGATCGTCTCACGAGCTCACTAGGAAGGTAGCACCAGAACTGCAACTTGCATAGTGTCGCTTGATCCCTGCTCGGCGTATCGAGCAGCAAAGAACCTTGGTTGAAGTCACGACTCAAACCCAGGAGCTTGCCGCCGTTCAACTGCTCCCTTCCATGACTTCTGCTCATTCTCAACCACCGAACACTATAGTTTTAAACCTTGAGAAGGCTTCTTGTTGATATGGTTGGCTCTATGGGATCAAATTAAGTTTTCCCTCAGGTTTACCATGAATCATTTGAAGGACAGGAGGATTGCAACCTTATTAAGAAGACGGGTAAGAAGAGTGCCAAACTGGCTCTATTCTTCTCTGATGTTGAAGTTTCCAACCAGGTTAACAAATTCAAATTCACCCTCATTGGGAAGTTTTAATTGGGACATCCCAAAATGGAAATCATTCGAAAAGCTTTTGAAGATCTCAAACTATTAGGATTTTGGAAGGTTGGCCTCTTTGATGGGAGACATGCAATGATACAATTATCTAAAGTGGAAGACTATGCCAAAATATTTTCCAAAAAATTTATGACAATTGAGGGAAAATATATGAAACTGCTTACGTGGTCTCATGAATTTGACCATAGTCAAGAACTACCTATTGTTCCAATCTGGTTTAAACTGCCTGACCTAAAGTTGCCCTACTTCAACCACCAAGTTCTCTACTCTATTGGAGTTGCACTAGGGAGACCTTTGAAATTAGATACACCCACCTTCAATCTAACCAGGCCTTCGGTTGCAAGAATTCTTGTTGACTTGGTATTGCCCACAATGGGTATTGACAGCCAATTATAGCAGAAAAAAACACTACTACTATAATCACTGTAAAATGTTTGGGCACACCACTGTTAAATGCTTTAGGCTTCACCCACCTTTGAGATCGCGCGGGTCCTAACAACATCATCCATGTGGAGGAAAATATAGTTGACATTGTTAATCTTCCAGAAATGTTGAATTAGAATTTGACTCATAAGGCTACTCCTAACCAACTAGACCAGCAGCTTCCGCCTACTGTTGTTGAGGCAGCTTTTCCTCAGATTACAAATTCTATGAATTTTGTTGTAGCAAATGCTAATCGAAGTGTCTTGGAACCACCTATTGCGAGAGAAGAGGGTACTCAAGTTATGGAGGAGTGTCAGGATCAAGGTGTGTTGCAGGCTGAGTCAGACAACAGTTTACCTCCATTGAAGATCCACCTAGTGTTCACACGGGATTACCTCTGACAGATGATTGACAGGTTTACAAATCTAGGAAGAAGAAGAAATGAACGTCGAATCTCAGTAACTCTCAAGATGATTGTATCATTGTTTCGAGTGGAAGCTCACATCTCAGTATGTTGTTGGACTCTCTTCCTGGATCCAGGGAAAGGGGAAGTGGTAGATCCACCGACTACACCAACTATGATTATGAGTTTTTTTCTTTTTAATTTATTTTTTAGGGAATACATTTTTAATCCCTCTGAGTGGGCTATTTGTATCCACTCACTAAAAACTTTGTATCTTCTTTTTTTATCAATGAATTTTGCCTTTTCAAAAAAAGAATGTATGCATATATATATATATATATATATATATATATATATATATATATATATATATATATATATATATATATATATANCATGAATCATTTGAAGGACAAGAGGACTGCAACCTTATTAAGAAGACGGGTAAGAAGGGTGACAAACTGGCTCTATTCTTCTCTGATGTTGAAGTTTCCAACCTAGTTAACAAGTTCAAATTCACCCTCATTTAGAAGTTCTAATTGGGACATCCCAAAATGGAAATCATTCGAAAGGGCTTTTAAAAATCTCAAACTATTAGGATTTTGGAAGGTTGACCTCTTTGATGGGAGACATGTGATTATACAATTATCTAAAGTGGAAGACTATGCCAAAATATTTTCCAAAAAAATTATGACAATAAAGGGAAAATATATGAAACTGCTTAAGTGGTCTCCTAAATTTGACCCTAGTCAAGAACTACCTATTGTTCCAATCTGGTTTAAACTACCTTGCCTAAAGTTGCACTACTTCAACCACCAAGTTCTCTACTCTATTGGAGCTGCACTAGGGAGACCTTTGAAATTGGATACACCCACATTCAATCTAACAAGGCCTTCAGTTGTAAGAATTTTTGTTGAAAGAGATATCACCCTCCCTGATGTGGATGAAATATGACTTGGTATTGCCCACAATGGGTATTGACAGCCAATTATAGCGGGAAAAAACACTGCTACTATAATCACTGTAAACTGTTTGGGCACACCACTGTCAAATGCTTCAGGCTTCACCCACATTTGAGATCGGCGGGTCCTAACAACATCATCCATGTGGAGGAAAATATAGTTCACATTGTTAATCTTTCAGAAATGATGAATTAGAATTTCACTCATAAGGCTACTCCTCACCAACTAGACCAGTAGCTTCCGCCTACTGTTATTGAGGCAGTTTTTCCTCAGATTACAAATTCTACAAATTTTGTTGTAGCAAATGCTAATCAATGTATCTTCGAACCACCTATTGTGAGAGAAGATGGTACTCAAGTTATGGAGGAGTGTCAGGATCATGGTGTGTTGCAGGCTGAGTCAGACAACAGTTTACCTCCATTGAAGATCCACATATTGTTCACACAGGACTACCTCTGGCAGATAATTGACAAGTTTACAAATCTAGGAAGAAGAAGAAAGAAATGTCGGATCTCAGTAACTCTCTAGATGATGGTATCATTGTTTCGGACGGAAGCCCACATCTCAGTATGTTTGTTGGACTCCCTTCCTGGATCCAGGGGAGGGAGAAGTGGTAGATCCACCGACTACACCAACTATGATTATGAGTTTTTTTTCTTTTTGATTTATTTTTTAGGGAATACAGTTTTAATCCCTCTGAGTGGGCACTTTGTACTTACTCACTAAAACCTTTGTATCTTCTTTTTTTTATCAATGAATTTTGCCTTTTCAATATATATATATAATAAATCAGGAAATGATTTTATCATAACATATTGATTTTTCTTTAGCGCTTTAAACTCACCAAAAAAAATTTCAATCGCTTAAAATTTCTATAAATATATATTATTTCCATGATTCATTCAAAATTATATGTAATTTACATATTTCAAATTATATAGTTTCCATCTTTATTTGGGAATGACATTTAAAAAATAATGATGATAATAATAATTAAATTAAGTAATCACATCTATAAATAAGAATATGTTTGTAAGAAAAATAGACTAATGAAAAAACTTTGTGAAATATCTGTGGTTCTTATTTTTTTTCATTAGGAAGAAAATTTCAAGGGTGCATCAAAAAGACTTCAAGCTTCGGAGATATACATAAGTTCTTTTGCATTTAATGTATGTATGTATGTATGTATGAATGTATGTATGTATATATAATATTATAATTTTTTTATATTTTGGGCACTAGAATTCTAATCCGTGGGTTTAACTAGACGTGGACATAGGCAATAGGCCGAGACGTTAAAAAATTTATTGTATGCTTTACAATTATAGACATTTTTATTTCACAAAGTTTTCTCATGATACAACTCATTTGAAATATACAGCTCCTTCCTTGGCATGTCGTAATCTCTACCAGCATCATCGCATGCAAAAAGTTGTAAGAACTTGAACTTCAACATTAGTGTTTGTAAAGATATGTTCAACTTAAAAATCCCTTTTTTCACATTTTCAAACACACAATGTTGAAGTTTGTTTTAGTGCTCTCCAAAAGGGGTAAAAATTGTGAAACCAATACTAGAGAATATACTTAGTGTTAAAAGTTGTCCCAATAACTTTAGCCTTACACATTATATTAATGGCATCAAGATTAGGAATGCCAAGCTCACCAAGATCTCTACATTTAGTGGCAACATTGCTTGGGACAAGTAGCTCCGAATGGTTGTTTTGGCCATATGAAACCCTACACATTTTCTTCTTCCAAGTGATTTTTTTTTCATTTTTTTCCATAATTTTGGGACAATCAATATCTTTATGCTAGAAAGTGTTGATTGTGATGCCCAAATAATCCTATGAGAGATCTTTAAATTGCAAGTCCATAACCTCAGATATATGAAGTTTGAGATATTCATTATCAATTTTAGAAAAATGAATAATGTATATGGACATGTTGACACATAGATTTTAAGCCTAATTGAGAATATGAAGGACAGAGGTATTTTAAGTAGCAATAATAGAAGAGGCTTTGCCAAACACAAAGAGTTCATCAACATAAATAAGAGGTGTGATCATTGGCATTTTAAAAATATACTAGAGCTTTGGAAGTATTGATCTATATAAGTCTATAAAAGACTTCTAAAACAAATATTCTCTACTATTTTTTGAAAATTTAGCCTAAACATAGAAGTTTATAATAAAAATTTAAAACTTATTTTCATTATTTATCAAATTTTAAATAATTTGATTATAATATGCATAAATACATGAGTTATCAAAAATAATATAGATTCTAATTATTTATAAGGCTAACATTCTCTTTATTGTGTGTCAGAAAATTTACGGCAGTGAGTTGATAATTTAATGTCTTGGTATTACACGAATATCTATCCCACAAATAATTAAAATAAAGTAGCATGATGAGATTCAGATACCAATATTTCTTACGTTGAAAAATCTGGAGAGAGGAAACCATGGGGCCTAGCCCGGTGACAGTAATCCATTAAATGTTTTTAAGTATAGGAGTAAATGTGTTACAATTTTATAATAAAAACTATGCTTGTCTTTATATAGCTCAAAAAGTACAAGTATTAAGTAATTCAATGATATATACAGTTTGACTACAACATTTACAAACAATGGTCTCTAATGGTCAATGACCAATGACAACAGACGATGACGATGACTAGAGGTTGATGGTGGTTGGCAGAACCGCCGGTCACCATCGATCGAGGCCTATGGAAGACGATGATTAGCCATGATAGAGACTAGTGGTTATTCACTGGGTCTTCTCTCCAAAACAGGCTTTGTAATTTCACATCTCCTTCTGCTCTTCTTGTCCACACAAGTGAATAGAAGATGCATATTTATAGCTTTTTTGTGGGTATTTTAGCCTTTTGACTCATAACTTTCCTAACCACCAAATCCGGCGGTTCATATAAGCTTCCCTTGACCATATATGCAATTTTAAGAATTTGAGTGTCTTAATATTCTTATAATTAAGCAATCTTATGTTTGTTGGATTCCTCATGGAATCAATCGATTCTACTATAAACATATTAAATTTGGACTTTATTTTACTATTCAATTAATGATAAAAAAAACCTCCAACTATGTTTCAATAGCTTGATTTGAGCTTGACTGAACCAGGATATAACCAATTTGAGAGTTTTTAGCTTTCTCTTGCTGTGAAGTTTAGTTTAATGATATTAGATACAGGATGATCATGACTTTGAATTTAAAATATTTCTTATTTAAAAACATCGAAATTCACATGTTATCAAATATTTTTTTTTGTGACATAACACTCTTATATCTATTATTTAAAAATTAACTTAAATATTAAATTTACAATAAAATTGTGACCTTTAATTTCTATTTTTATCAAATTATTAATCATTTCTTCGTAATATGTATAAATAAATGATTTATTGAAAGAATAATGTAGATATTAATTCTATAAATTATGATGATTTTAAAGAGGGAAAGAAGGCATCATTGGACGAAATATTGCATCAGTTCTACGCACGTAGAAGTAACGTGCATAACCAATGAAATCACGCCACGACACCTCACGCGATAGGAAAAAAAACGACGTAGCAACACATGAAATATTACCCTGTGTTATTCATGTGTTATTGTGAGTTATTCATGTGTTATTGATATGTTATTGTGTTATTATAACACGAAGAATATTCTCAGGACGCAATAATACATGAATAACACACAATAACATCTGAATAACACGGGAAATATTCCCGACGGAGAAAAAAAAGACGCAGTAAAACGAGGGAATATTCTCCCCCGTGTTATGCATGTGTTATTGCGTGTTATTCATGTGTTATTGCGTTATTATAACACCATGAATATTTCTTGGACACAACAACACATGAATAACACACAATAACACATGAATAACACGTGGGGGAATATTACCCGTGTTACTGCGCCGTTTTTTTTCTCTCTCTTGAAAAATATTACATCAGTACTACGCACGTAGAGTAACGTGCGTAGCCAATGAAATCACGCCACGATGCCCCACGCGACACAGAAAAAAAACGGCGCAGTAACACGGGGAATATTCCCCCCCTCGTGTTATTCATGTGTTATTGTGTGTTATTCATGTGTTATTGTGTCTTGGGAATATTCCCGGTGTTATAATAACACAATAATACATGAATAACACACAATAACACAAAAATAACAAGGGAGAGAATATTCCCCCGTGTTACTGCGCTGTTTTTTCTCTTTCGGGAATATTTCCCGTGTTATTCAAGTGTTATTGTGTGTTATTCATGTATTATTGTGTTATGAGAATATTCTTGGTGTTATAATAACACAATAGCACATCAATAACACATGAATAACACACAATAACACATGAATAACACACAATAACACATGAATAACACACAATAACACATGAATAACACAAGGGGGAATATTCCTCGTGTTACTGCGCCGTTTTTTTTGCTTTGCTGCTCGAGATGTTGTGGCGTAATTTGATTTGCTACGCACGTTATTTTTACGTGCATAATACTGATGTAATATTTTTTCATCGCGAAAAAATATTACATCAGTACTATGCATCTAGAGTAACGTGTGTAGCCAATGAAATCACGCCGCGATACCCCGCGCAACAGGAAAAAAAAAACCGCGCAGTAACACGAAGAATATTCCCCCCCGTGTTATTCATGTGTTATTGTGTCATGAGAATATTCCTGGTATTATAATAATACAATAACACATGAATAACACACAATAACACAAGAATAACACGGGAGAGAATATTTCCCGTGTTACTGCGCCATTTTTTTCTCTGTCGGGAATATTTCCTGTGTTATTTAAGTGCTATTGTGTGTTATTCATGTGTTATTTTGTCTGAGAATATTCTTGGTGTTATAATAATACAATAACACATCAATAACACATCAATAACACACAATAACACATGAATAACACGCAATAATACATGAATAACGCGAAATAACACATGAATAACACATGAGGGAATATTCCTTGTGTTTCTGGGCCGTTTTTTTCTCTGCCGCGCGAGATGTCGTGGCGTGAATTGATTGACTACGCACTTTATCTTTACGTGTATAGTACTGATGTAATATTTTTCCCGTTACTCGAGTAACGCATCATTGGGCTCTCCTTCTTTCAAATCTTTCTTTAATTCATAAGAGCATATTATTAAAGAAATGAAAAGCCTGCCCATCCAACTATCCATCTGCCACTGCATCTGTCTGTATTTTTCGCCGCCAACTGCTACGGTAATTTATAAATTATCTTTGGAGAAATTCAGGGGTGCAGCTTCAAAGACTTCTAAAAGCTTTTGCGTTGCAGAACCGCGCTAGGGTTCCCTTTTGATTTGTCTTTCGAGGCTTCGGAGTAAGGTCTGTTCTCGAACTTCTATACTAGATTCGGTTTTTGCGTTTGTTTCTGTTCTGCCTGGATTTTCCCGGTGTTAATTGGAGAAATTTTTATCGGTAATGCATAATATTGTTGCTCACTCTGATTTATAAGCCTTAGTAGGGGATTCGTCTGATTTTGTTGTTAGATATGATGTATTTTGCGCACTCTGGTGTGTTGAATCTTAGTCTGGCTGAGGGGTGGCAGCTTGATGAGGTGGAATGGATTGTTTTTCTCAGGTTGGATGGATGGCGTTGTTGTGAGGAGGGTAATACCCTCGGATAATAGCTGCCTCTTCAATGCTGTGGGGTGAGCTTTTGATTCGGATTTGCCTACTTTTCAATTGTTCATCGATTGCTATCCTGATTTTCTTTTATTTGTTCGCAGTTATGTTATGAATCATGATCGGCATAGAGCTCCGGAGTTGAGACAGGTTTTGTTCTATCTTTTTTGTTGCAACAGTTGTTTATCGCTTGTCTTAACATGCTTTCATTGGGCTAGTTGCAAATATGATCGATAGAAACTTATAAATGCTCCGTTGGCCTTATATTGCTAATGGTTCCTCTTTTAGCATATACTACCCCACTGGCCGCAGGCCTTGTAGCCCCGTGGCATTACCCCTTTTCTCTAAATTGGAGATTTGGATTTTGAGTCATTAAAAAAGAAAATATAAAAGTAAAAGAAAAATAAAAGAATATTCTACCTCATCAGCCTGTTTCCGATGAGTGTATCCATGCTACGGTGTAAAAAATGAGCTGTTTATATGACCTCTATAGAATTTCAAACTGAATTATCAGCACACAAATTTTATATTACTAAGCAACAAGTGGATTTTGAAATTTATCATGAACTGGAGGAGTAATTTCTTCCTCAAGATTACCTGAAGTATCTGGAGTTTTTATTTGACCTAGGGATGGATATTACTCGTGGGCGGAAGCTCCCATGGTCGATTATAGCTTGGGTGCAATCCTTGAGAACACTATTATTTAAGGGCATTGGTGTGCTCAAGATTAGCGAGGGTTATACTTATATATGATATCGAGCATAAATGAAGTTGGGTGGTCAACCCAATTAGTATTACATGATTTTGCATCATGGATTGAGCTTGTGGTCTTAGTCTACCAATGACAAATCATGGGGCGTTTGTATGATCTTGGGAGTTTGATTTGCAATTGCGTGTTGCTTACTAATAGATATCATGAGTAGGCCCGGGTAGTAGGATTTTTAAGATAACAACTATCTTTTGATGAAATTAGGAGATTCAAATATAAATTCAAGCGAACCTTTTTGGGTTTTGCCAGTTTAAGATGTTTTTTACACGATCATTTGTATTCAACACACTTAGTTTGACCAATGCACGATGTGATTATTTCATAGGTGTAAAGCATGATCACTTTAGTCGTTCAAATTTGGATATCAAGTATACTTCATGAACAAATTCTATGATACACTGGTAGAAATGATTAGAGTGTTGTAGAATTTTCTTTAAGGTTGTTTGTGTTCCATTTTATACATTTGATTTAGGGCATTTTTTGGGTTCTATTACAAAGGTTTGAGGTTATTATTTAGTTGGTAGAGGACATTTAAATGTATCATGAGGTTCCTAAAATAAAAACTATGAGTTTACATAGAGCTTCAAGTTAAAACATAGTTAACCCATAAAAATATCTTGAACACTAGGATTTATGTTTTTCGTGATATGATATAATGATTATTTCGTTAATGAGAGCAATTGGGTCTCAATTTCTTATAGGTGAGGATTACATCCTATGAGAAGGTTTGCAGATAGATTGGAAGATTTGTAAGAGTTGTAAGTGTTTGACGTATAACCCAATTATCAATTGAGCTAAAAGTGTGGACTTGATATGAGGTGCATTATTTGTCACAGTTCCAGTTTATGTTTTGTTGAAAATTTTTGTCTTAAATTTTTGCATCTAGGTATGGAAGGCTCCAAGAGTTTGAAATTCATGTATTTGGTACGAACTCGACTTCAATATAATGATCTGTTTTTGTATGTATTTTTTATTGGTGTTTATAAAGACTTGTGAGAAATTTAGCATAGTTTAGGGATGTTGCTTCACTTCTTAAAAAGCTAATGCATAGGTCCCATGGCCTAACCTCTTATATTATAGCAGAGGTTGTTTGTGAATTGAGTTGCTTAGGTTGTTGATTAGAATTTTATTGATTACCCATGCTTTGTGGGTGACACAATTTTGATTATGATTTTATTAGACTATTTTAATATAGCCCATATTCACAAAAAAAAAAAAATTTCCGGGATCAGCCATGCAATTAAGTGCACTACATCTAACTTTCATAGCCTTTGATCAATCCACTAAAGATTGAGACTTAGTGTTCTTAATGTGAGAGTCTCACTCTTATTATTTCTCGTGGTACCTATAGGGTAGGTTTAATTTGATGCATTTTGTTTGTTGAATTTGAAAACATGATTGAACCATGAGCAATTTTAATAATGCTCTATTAAGTGGTTTTGACAATCCTTGTGCGCTCAAATTACCCACCCATGATACGAGTTTTGAGATTTATGGACATTTGTAATACTTTATGAAATTTTTTATGCTTGAAGATTTTCAAGGTGATTGAGGTTCATTGAAATCAAATTGAGGTATTATGCACTTCATTGAACCCTCCAAGAAGCACTTGCTTGGATTTGAAAATCTTTGGGGTTTAAAAGAATCTTCCATGAATTTATGATATCCGAGAAAATTTTGATATTACCAGATTGAGCGCCCTAATAAGGTGATTCAAAAGGTCTATGCTCTTTCCTGGAGCACAATTTCAGTATTTTTTGGATGTTTCAAGGTATTTTTTTGAAGTTTGAGAATTTAGGCAAGTCTTCTTGTATGTGTCACCTTGAAATACAGATGCCAAAGGAGTGGGGATTTAGGCTAACCTAGTGAAACCAAGGATTTCGTGGGATTAGACACTAGTTGAGAATTGTAATGGCACCCATTTATCATTGTTTGGAGAATTGTAAAAATTTGAGTAAGATTGTTAGAATTAGTAGATTTAGTGGTTTGATAAGATTTGATTTAGCTATTATTTTTTCTTAATCTATTTTAAATATTGAGTCAATTGTCTTAACTTTTTTTTCCTTGATAACTTCTCAGGCTTGACATGTTCTCTCATAGCTTTCTAGTTTTTTTTGTTAGCGTATATTATATTAAACTTGCTGCATTAATGATCCAATTTGATTTATTTATTTCTACGTTTTTAAATTCTTGATTATGTTGCATTTTAATGTTTTCATTTGATTTTTGTTGATTTAGAAAATGCTTATGATAAGATTCCAAGGATATTCTTTGGAAAGTTCTAGAGAAGAAAGATGTTCATATGACTTATATTCGAGTAATTAAGGATATGTATACTAGTGCTGTTGCTTGTGTTCGAGCAACATGAGGATTGACCAAATATTTTCCTATTTCAGTTGGATTGCATCAGGGCTCGACTTTTGGCCATATCTTTTTGCTTTAGTTATGGATGTTCTTACTGGAAATTTACAGGAGAATGTATCTCGATGCGTATGTTTTTGCTGATGATATCCTTCTTGTGGATAAGACTAGAGAAAGAGCTCAGGAAAAACTTGAATTTTGTAGCTCTACATTGGAGTCTAAAGGTTTTTGTTCGAGTAGAAGTAAAACTAAATAAATGAAATGTAATTGTAGTAGTAGTAGCTCTAATGACAGAGTTGCAACTATGGACGATAAATCATTAAAAGATGTGAACGCTTTAGATATCTTGAGTCTATTGTTTAAAGTGATGGTGATATAGATGGGGATGCTATTAGTAGAATTCAAGTTAGTTTGTTGAAGTGGAGGAATGCTTCAGGTCTATTGTGTGATAAAAAAGTACCACTTAGATTGAAAGGAAAATTCTATAAGATGGTGGTGAAACCTGCAATGCTCTGGCGCAGGATGTTGGCTTTTAAAAAAGAAGCATAAAACTAAGATAAATGTTGCCAAGATGATAATGCTTAGGTGGATGAGTGGCTTTACACTTAGAGACAAAATGTGAAATAAATATATTCATGATAGGGTTGGTGTAGCTCGACGGACAAAATTACAGAGAGTCTTCTTAGATGGTTTGGTCACATTAAACGTCGACCTCTGATGATCCGGTTAGGAGAGTAGATCTTTTAGATTTGGTTTATGTTAAGAAAGTAAGAGGTAGACCTTCAAAGACTTGGGCATATTGTATAAAAAAAGATCTTAATTTATTAGAATTCAATGAAAATATGACACTCAATAGGATGCAATGGAGAAAAATGATTCATTCAGCCGACCCCACTTAGTGGAATAAAGGCTTTTTCTTGTTGTTGCTCTGATTTAATGTGTTCATCCTCTTTGATTTGTTTCTAATTTAACATTCTAATTGTTTTAATCTGTTTTGATTTCGTGTGCCATTTGATTTTATTAATATGCACGCGTACATGTTTAAATGTTTCTTTGTTATGATCAATCAGTATGATTTAATCTGTTTAAATTAATTTTGTAAATTCTTCTAATTCATTTTAATGAAACAATCTATCTATCTATCTATCTATCTTATTTGGCTTTGTTAAATTGGTTATTTGTTATACTATGAACATTATTTGTTTTTTATTTTAATTTAACACCTTTCATTTTAAGTCTAGTTTGTTTTTATTCTTTTGATTCAATGTTAGCTTATTAAAACCAATTTTAATTAAGTTCATAGGTCCAATTCAATTTCCTTATTATTACTTTTTGGTTGCGTTGATTTAAATAATATAATTTAGGTTAATGTGTTTATTTTTTACTTGTTTTATAAATTTGATTAATCAGTTTCATTGAATTTTAGTTAATAACTTGATAGTAGATATACTAATTAGTTTTTTTTAGATTAACCATTACTTTATTTATAGTTGGTTTCCAAATTGTTGAGTACAACCACCGGATGTCCATTTATTGATGAAAATGAAAATATTGTAGTGGATTTAAAACTATTGATTCAAATTTAGCTTTTAATGAAACAACCCGTAGGATCCTATATGCACAATGCTTGTATGAAGGCTGTTAAAGGTTCATCAAATGACAACTGCATTACATCTTTTCTTTCACCAGCTGACACTATATTAGTCTGGAAAAACGACCTATTTTGCAACCATCAATAGAGAAAGAAACAGTGCATTTCAGGCTTTGAGGCTCACTTACTGTTTGTTATTAATTTATTAGCATTTAGATAATAATTTAATTCATTTGATTTCAAAAAATTTAGCTGTAGTAATGATGGGGACGTGATTTGGAGCTGAACCAGGCCAGTTTGGCAAAAGTTCTTGGACCGGTCTGAACCGGTCCAACAATTTTTATTTAAAATTCCCAGAATACCAATGCAAAACTCTCTCAGAAGAGCTGGGCTTAAATTTTAGGAGCCCACACAAGCCGCGCACTCATTGGACATATGGTCAAGTTATGCTTTTCAGGCTAAGCTTAGTATAAGTAGCGAGTAGCACGGAACTCTCTAGCATATAGTTGAACTGCTTTTGCCTTTTCTTGAGGTCAACACTTCGTGTATCATTCTGTCTCAATTTTTTTGGTACTCTCCATGATTAATATTTCAGTCATTGTTGCTCAGAGGAAAAACCTAATGCAGTGCTTTACTGGAAATGACACTCGCAGTACACCTGGTGTTTCATTAGATGCATGTGCTGGGACATTTGTTATCTGTCACTCTTATCCATAAATGTCATGCATCATTTGCATAATGTGCTTTTGATTGGAAAAGGAACAATGAAGAAGATTTATGGGAACATAATAGCAAAAGAAATGAAAGATAAATTCATCTTCTTTTGCTCTTTTATTTTTACATGGCATCTTTCTTTCAAAAATGGGGTCTTTCCTTTATACCAGTGCTGCTTCTTGCTCAACACATCGCTATCTACAGATACGTGTTTATCTCATCTGCATTCAACTGCATGTAATATTTCTGTTTCCTCTAAAATTTGTGTTTTCTTACTGAGTTGATAAATTTCATCACAACTAACTGCCATTTGAGTGCATCGATTTGGAGTCCATCCCTTCCTTCCTCCCTCCCTCACTTCTCTAACTTTACACACACACACACACACACACACAGGTTTATATATCTGTGTGTGTGTGTGTGTGTACACGGCAAAGTGGACAGATAACATAAATGGATCTAAAAGACTAGATCCTTTTTTTTTGTTTTCAAGTCTGTCCAAATAGCCCTTTCTTTACGTGTACCTAAACTAGTATGTACGTTTAGGTTATAGCTGCAGCTGTGGCAAGTGATCCTGTAAAGTATAACGAGGCATTTCTTGGAAAATCTAATGCCGATTACTGTGCTTGGATTTTGAATCCTGAGAAATGGGGAGGTCAGTTTTCATTTTTCTTTTCTACTACTGGAAAATTTTCAATTGTCTATGGAATGAATATTACATTTCTATTAGTTTCATGTGAAATAATTTTCTTCTTATCAATTTTATCATGTGCATGAATGCTTATGACCTTCCATGATTGTATAATGTTTGCTTAGCGTAATGTGTTCAATTGTAGGGCTGCAATTGAAATTTGGGCATTTTTGTGGTATTATCTGTCAATCTTAGAGTTCATATTTCTCTTTGGAAGAGAGCCATTGATATACTAGATTTTGTTTTTTACTTACTTAAATTTATGTAATTACAAAAATACAAGGACTACAATAATTCTTACATATCAGTGGAGTGCTATTTTAACCTCAAACAAAAGAAAATATTTGATTTAGTTATCCATACTATCAAAATAGGAGCCAAATTAATCTCGTTAAAAGTAATGGAAATTGAAATCAAAGTAAACCGACAGTGGTCAATACGAGGATATTTTAGGAATTCATATCTTCAAATTTTAACAAAATATAATAAATAATTTTTTTTAAAGTTTGGGATGATTTATGAGAAATTTATAAATAATACTTGATAAAGTTTATAAATTTACTATGCATTAATTTCATCATATAAATAATATATCTTCATCGTTAATGATGTGTCAAGAAAGGAATACTACTTTGAAAGTACTCACATTTAGAAAACTCGGAATACAATTTATGCTCTTTCAACAAACGCAAAATAATCTGTAAATGACATGCTTATCATTATTTTGGGAATAAATCAATATATCATTAGTAAACACTCTTATATATTGATCAAAATATTGTTGGAGCATAGCGAATTCTGAAGGCGTACCAAAAATTTATAATGCCTATACTGAGTATTAAATTCATTCTTTTCAATGCATTATTCTTTACCCTTGATGATAACCAAGTCCAAATTTTTTTAGAAAAAGTAAAGTTCATGCCGATTGTTCAAACAAATAGTCAATTTTTTGACAGGATATTATTCTTAAAATTAAAATTGTTTAGCTCACTCTAGTGTATACATAGTGTCATAGTATCATCGTTTTTGACAAAAAAAATAGGTGCCCTCCAAGGACATGTCCTTAATTTAATGAATCCTTTCTTGGTTATCTTTGATAATTTATTCTTTAACTTTTGTAGCTTCTTAGTAGTCATTCTATATGGTTTTTTAATAATTGGTGCAATTTTAGGCTGAATCATTATTCCAAGCTCAGCTTTCCTTTTTAAAAGCAAACTAGAAAATTTTCTTAAGAAAAATATCCATGCAGTCATTCACTACAAGGATGGCACATGTATCACTATCTACCTATGATAATTTCTAATTTGCCCAAGAATATTAATTCACTAGCTTTAGTCCATTTGTTCACCTTCATAGAGGTAATGAGAGATGAAATCACCCGTCTTATTAGAAATAGGTGCTTTATCATTTGGCGTATTAAATCCGGCTCTCCTATTCTAACACTCAATGATAGCATTGCATTTATCCAGCTAATCCCTTTATAAAATCACATGAAACTTAGTGATGACAAAATTAATTTAGACCTGAATGTTTCACCCTCTATTAGAATATCAACAGAGCTTAAAGTACTAGCAAATATGGCATTACAAGCAAGTAATATGATTCACAAACCAGTGGTAAGGATAGGTTCTAAATGCAACCTGCTAACGAATAGCTAAGACAAGAAGAAATGGGAAGCTTCAGAATCAAAACAATGATATCTAAAATGCTAATCACACCTGTCACAATATTTGAAGATTCCTTAACTTCCTTTGGTATAAGAAAAAACACTCATGCCGATATTGCTCTCATGATTGTCCCAAATTATTCTCCTTTCTGCTTCAAAGTTGATTTTTTCTAAGTGGGCTATCCATTCCAAACTTTCTCAATCCTTTGAACTCCTCACCGCCCTGTCACTTTGGACATTGTTAGGCAGCTCTTTATCTTGACTTGCTCCCCACTAATAATAGTTTTCAGGAATTGTCAAGCATTTTCCTGGATGAGGCTTCAACATGTAGCACATTGTCCTTCTTGCTATTATGATTGATGCCCGAATGTAAACTTCTATTTTTTTTTGCTTTGATGATCTTTTCTACTGACTATTTTCCTCTTATTATTTATTTTCTTATTTTTCCTGCCCATGGAAGTATTATGCTCTTGGAGTTTTGCACGCTTCACTAACGAAATAACGTACTTGTTGCTTGGTAGGATCAATGGCTTGCACAGCTTATCCTTAGCCCCTCTTAGAAATTTATAATGTATCTCACTTAGTGTATCGATTAGCTAGGGAGCATGTTTGAATTATTATGTAAATTCAGGGAATTCGCTTTGTCGTGCTAAGGCGGCAAGCCAATCTCTAAGCATTTGATTGAACTCATCCCTAGCATCTCTTTAGGTCTTCCCTCAAGCCTCTCCGCCAGCATTTTCTCTCCTTCGTGTACAAAGGTATCCGAGATAACCTACCTATCAGTAGAACACTTCATGAGTTCATTATTTTCTCATTCATGTTTAATCTTTTTTTAATAGCTTTAGCATCAACTTTTCCCTTAAACATAAGCGGCTCCAAGCTCGAAATAACTTGAATTATTTATTAATCTTTACTCTATCACTGATACTAGCACTGGCGTTAGGTAGTAAAATTAGTGTTATTGGTATAGGAAGTTTTGCTGGCTCAGCTATAAATTGCATTTTTTCCCATCATCCGTAACTTATTTTCATCATTTACATTTGCATCATTTTGCCTGATATCATTACTATCGGATATGGATCAAGTGGTGCGTTTCTGCTCTAAGAGCAGTGCTTTCAAGAGGTGCACCTATCTTTTGTAACTCGGTTGTTATATTGGGTTTAGCTAATTGGCCATTTGTTTCTTCCAGTACTCTTTAAATCATATTTTCTGCAAATTATCATTGTTATTTAATGAATATTATAATATTTATATTAATTATTAATTTATTATATATTTTATAAACATAAAATACAGAGTTTGTCGCACCATTCATCCATGAAGATTACATTTACCTATGCTCTATAGTAATCATATCATATCCAATTTTCTTCTTTGACTCCAAGTCCATTCGAACTTATGTGTTTAATCATCATAATTTAACTGCTCTTATCTCACTTTCTATCATCTCCTTTTGAATATCTCTATTTCGTACAAAATTCATAATAGTAACAAATGCAAACCAGTTGACTTAAATTTTCGCCAACATCTATTTTATAATTGCATTTATCAAAACAAAGTGACAAATTCGATCATCTGAGTGATCCAAATATATTATACAACATGACTTCTTAAATCATAGGGATCTAATGATTAACACAAATCAAATGTGCTGAAGCATTCCAAGATATTTCATTAATTCTACTTTGAAGCTTTTAACAAATATCAAAATTCAGTTACAGAATATCAAACTTTCATCATAAACATATTTTAAGAAGCTTTATATCTTACACAGAAGTTATGCATCAAAACTTAAACTAATTTCTTCAAAATTTGATTCTTACTCCAGATCAACCTTATCATTCCCTCTATCTAAAGTAACAGCCAAATTATTATTTAATGAGCTTAAAACTTAGCTACATGAATAATTCTAAAACATAATTCAAATATTCAAGAAATAAAACCATTGTAATATACTAAATATGAGATAAAAATAAAATATAGACTGGACTAGTGCATTACCTGTTTCTTATAAATTGGCCATTCCTGAATAATAAGTAACATAATAATAAATGAGATAATCTTATAGAAAAAAAAAAAAAAAAAGAGATGCTTAATATCAATCATAAGAGATAGCACACTATGTTAGTCATGTTTATAGGTGTCAATATTAGGAATTAGTTTTTCCATATTATCTATTTGTTTATTTAATTTATTTCTTATCTGTAATTTTTTTTATAAGTCTTAGAGTATGCCATATATGTCTGTATTAGTTTCATTGGCCATCATAAAATAGTATACTATGTCTTATCCACACCACATATCATAAGATTGGAAACCAAACCCAAAGGCCACATATTGTCTTTATAAGGGCTCATCTTTGTCTGTAATACTCATACAGTTTATTATAAAAATATCGACTTGAGAACTCTTTTGCCCTTATATAGGCTCATTTTTAACGCTTTATCAATACATTTTATTATAAATATATCATTTTGAGAACTCTTTTGTCTCCATGTGAGTTCATCATTGTCGCCATTTATAATTTTTCATAAATGCATCAACTTAATGACCCTTTTATCGTAAAATGGACTCACTTTTTGTCGTCCTAACAGTACAGGTTGTCTTAAGGATATCATTTGCAAACCTATCCATAAATATGCTCTTTTTTAAGGCCATTTTATTTTCATCATACAAAATTTTAGCGTATGTGCGTGTAGCATTCATTTTGATTTGGCTATTCATCGTTTCATCAATATGCGGATAACAAGTGTCAACTTGTCTATTTCTTAAAAAATATTTATTTAATTAGCTATTAAGATAGTCATAATTCATTAAATGTGTTTTTCATCCCTTTATCTCCACCCACCGATCTCTATCTTTCTCCTATTGCCACATCACCTGCTTCTCATTTCATTCTCTCTAACTTTTGGAGAAATTTTTTGCCAAGCTTAAATGGTTAAACTTCCCTGAGACCGAAATAAAAATCCCTTCAAATTCTTTCAGACTTGATCCTCGACATTTTTTTTCTTTTCTCATTTGTTTTGTATTCTTATTCATTAATGAAATAATGTTTCCGCACATTTATAAATAATGCATGCAACTGTAATACACTAGTTTGTTGTTTGCATATTTTTTATTATAAATTTTTTTTTGTTCGAGGATGTGTGCCTTATTGTCACGACCCGACTCAGTACTTAACATTAACTAAGTCGGGTACTACAGTCGAACGGTATTAACATCTAACTATCCAAAAAATATTTTAACAACTTTTCATATATAAAAGAGACACAAATCCACAAAATTCAATAAATTTAAATCATCCAACAACATTCACAAACAACATTTTAATACAGAACTGAACAATAAATCAAAAATCGAAAGAAGCGGTAAAGAAAACTATTATCAAGAAAATACCTAGCAATGATGGTTCTTCTCTGATTGACTAGTTTGCTCCTATCAGACATATCAATCTATAATTTTTCTTCTTCTAAAAGAAAATATTAATTGCAACTGCAAGTACAATTTAGTGAGTAATTATAATCTAATATGCATTAAATTTATGCGCTATGCTATGCATGAATAACTAACATAAAATGCAGTTAATTTTATTAAAACCTTAAATTTATCACTTCACTTTCAACTTTAAGTATTTACCGTTTTTAACTTCTTTAATAGTCACCATAGGATAGCCGTGAAGTTATCCTCAAAATATGTCTGAAAGTACCCTCAAAATGTGTCTGAACACCCTAAAAAATATATCTAAATGTACCATCAAATTGCACCAGAAGGCGCACTTTTATCATTTTTTTAACGTGTAAGAGTATATTATATCCCTTGTCAGTACCATCTCGGGGTGATCTTGTACCACTTAATCATTTAAATTTCATTTCATCATATTTTTTTAGACATTAAACATTCCTTTTCCATTTCCCCTTTCATTTCTTTTCATTCTTAAGCTACAACGTACTTGCAAACATAAAATAATCATCTAAAGTATTAAAGAAATAAAATGAAAGGGGAAAAGGAATAAGAATGCTTAATGTTTGCAAATTTTTTTTATATGTTTGCAAACATAAAATAATTACTCACCTTGACTTAGAGGACTTCTGAAGAAGTTTGTTACTTCTCTCACTTTTTAGCACCTAAACCACTAAAATCTGCATATACTTTTAAGAACTTCATTTTAATGGAAAGACTTAAATGTGGCTAGCTTATTTAAAGACGTAAGAATGATTAAAAATTCGAACCTGGATTGACCTTAAAGTTCTCAGTCCTTCTCAAAATTTGAGAATTTATCAGTCTTCTACATCCTTTTGATTACATAAAAAATTTAATAACATTAATTTAAATAATTATACTATTTATTCCAATAACAATATATCATTAATACATTTCTTATAAGTTGTTCGAATCGATCCTCCTTCTAACTCACACGCTCCTCCAACTTCTCATTCGAATCTGAAACACTATATTAAGACCCTGATTAAATTTTTATCTTGCATTTATACACTCACATACAAATAAAACTTATATATATAATAACAAATTAATTAACTTATAAAAAAATATCAAACATATCTTATATTACTAGTCTCACGCACGAAGCTTTCCCCTTCCTACTTTCCTCGGCTCAATCGTGTGAACTCCTTCGGTCCCGTCTCACCCCAGCACAACACAGGCGTAACCCCTTCCCACTATGCACACAACAAAGCAAGGATCGACTCGCCGACTTCGACTCCCCTTCTCTTCTTCTTCCTATATGCGAACAAAGCCACAAGATGTTTGTCTCGTCTTTCTCTTCGCCTTCAGTCTTGACTCAAAGCAAACTCCCCTTCCTCTGCCATGCGAGCATAGCGCCAAAGGTCATCTCGTCTCATTCTCCTTCGCAAGGCTCAACCCTAATAGTGGCACGAAAGGTTTGCTACTTCGGTTTCTCTTGCGAAGGTGCACGTCTTCTCTTGTGGCTCGTTCCAAGTAGGTCTTTGTCGTCACCTCCTACTTCACCTTCTTCCTCCTTTTTGGCTAGGGCACAAAGTCGTACAGTAATCACAACTTCTTGCTTCTTCCTTCTTTTATGTGGCTTCCTTTACTCTTCCTCGCTCGTTATGCATTGATTTGTTTGAACGAGGGAAATGAGAGATTTGTTATAACTGAAGGGATGAGTCTCCTCAGACCGTCATCATCTTATTATTATTATTATATTTTTATTACAATCTTCTCTCCTTATAAAATTTTATACTCAAAATTTGAAAAGAATTAAAATAAAACAACATACCTCAACCAAAAAGATGTGGATATCTTTCTTGCATTTCATAGACCTTTTCTCAAGTAGTATCATTCTCCGACTCATGCTTCCATAAAATCTTCACAAAAGAGATCTATCTGTTCTGCAACTTCTTCACATCATACCCTTGAATCTTTTCAGGCTCTTTGACATAAGTCAGGTCATGCTGAATATCAACTAAATCTACTATCACCCTATTAGCTTCATTTGCAATACTTCCTTAGTGAAGAAATATGGAAAACACGATGCACTCCATGCATATGTGTCGGTAANACTTAGAAGACTTCTGAAGAAGTTTATTACTTCTCTCACTTCTTAGCACCTAAACCACTAAAATCTACATATACTTTTAAGAACTTCATTTTAATGGAAAGACTTAAATGTGGCTAGCTTATTTAAAGACGTAAGAATGATTAAAAACTCGAACCTGTATTGACCTTAAAGTTCTTAGTCTTTCTCAAAATTTGAGAATTTATCAGTCTTCTACATTCTTTTGATTACATAAAAAATTTAATAACATTAATTTAAATAATTATACTATTTATTCCAATAACAATATATCATTAATACATTTCTTATAAGTTGTTCTAATCGATCCTCCTTCTAACTCACATGCTCCTTCAACTTCTCATTCGAATCCGAAACTCTATATTAAGACCTTGATATTGATGTAATGTTTTGTTCCCTGTCATTTGATTCTTTGAGGGTATTTGTTGAAGCTTGTTTGAAATAGTTTACTGGTTTCGTCTGTCATTTTAGAGAAAATCACTTTTAATATCGTAATTTGTTTATTTCTGATGCAGGGATTTCGTTAAGACATAGTTTACTGGTTAGATTTGTAAAAACATAAGAATTGGGCCATATGACTGTGAATGCCCCATGATGTTACAGAATTTTTCAATATACGTATACTCTCCATGTGTGTTGTCTAACATTTGATTTGACTTATGATACTTTTATTTTATACAAGTATATAAAGCCAATCATTTACTATGCATATCGCATGAAGGCTGAAAATGAAAATAAAGAAGCTTGTAGTATCCGAATATAAAATTACCTCGGTCATCAAAAAGAAGTTGGCTTAACAATGAATTGCGCATCAATCATTGATGTGTTAGAGAGGGAATATGTAGGTCTTTATGGGCTTCAATTTACTTAATTTATTTTTCTTAGCATAAGAAAGCAAGATTAGCTGTACTTAAACATGAGGCAATGATAGAGTTCAAATCATGCAATTATCAAAAGGCTGCAGATTGTTTAAATTATAGTAAGAAAAAGATGAATTGATCAACTCAATTGGAGGGTTATAAGAGGATCAAATCCATCTCAATCTTTGCAAACTTTTTTTTTTGAAAATTTTATTTTTATTTCTTACATGTTAGCTGCCAATTATCATTATTTCAATCCAACTTGCAAACAATATATTGTTGATAGCCGGCAATATCTACTAACTTTTGTGATTGATTGTTGGTAAATGTATTAAAGGCTAATTTTGACTATCTCTGATATTAATCTCTATTGATGCCACAATAGAAGCATGCAAGTAGAGGGTAGACAGTGATACCAAATTCACCTTCTGTTGAATGTAGAGGGTAGACAGTGAATCTTGATTTGTCCTTTGGAATTATTTTAGAGCTCTCACGTTATGGTTATGCAAATACTTTGCACTGGTTCAATGAATATTCTATTACCAAGATGGTGATAAGCATGTTTACTTCAATGAATGTCTTACTATTATGTAACTCAGTTTTTTTGGCTTCGATGAGACCCCTGTCTTTACTTGTACGAAAGAAAATTGTCTAGCTTATTATGGTAGATCCAATACACTGTTGTTGAAGCAGGTTTTCCAAGTATGTTTTTTAACAAGCTATGATGATG
>NEWO01000023.1:3146977-3181519 GCA_003013225.1 Phalaenopsis aphrodite | reverse complement strand
TGCATAAAATGGTTGTATATATACATATTGCATATCTTCAGTGGCTCATTTTCATTCATAATGTCATCTAACCATCCGTTGATATGACAGTAAAAGATGAGTAAATCTAAAGACTCTGGTTCATCGGCTATGTGGGATAGAGAAGCTACGAATATTTTTTGTGATCTATGTGTGAGGGAAGTCGATTGGGAAATCGACCCAAACTTTTTTTAATAAAGAAGGTTGACATAATATCACTAATAAATTCAAAGAAATAACTGGAAGAGATTATGATAGGATGAAACTAAAGAACAAATGTGATCAATTAAAGGACTGAAAACTTTGGAAAGAGCTTAAAAGGGGATCAACTGGATTGGGATGGGATCCAGTAAAACAGACAATTGATGCACCTGAGGAATGGTGGACAAAAAAGTTAGCGGTAAGAACATCACTATTTCAATTAAATTTGACAGACATATTTTTTGAATATTGATTAGATTGTTTTTTTTTATTATAGGTTGTGCCAGTGGCAAAAAAATTCAAATTTAATGGAATTGAACCAGCTTTGGAGGAGAAGTTGGATGAGATGTTTACTGGTGTTGTAGCAACAGGAACTCATTTTTTCACCCCTAATGAGCAGGGTGTTGCAAACATAACTGAGGATATAGAGACCGAACATATAAGTGATTCAGGAGAAGGGCCCAGCCAAATCCATACGGATATCCAATCCACTGGTGGAATAAAACACCCCCGTCCTGTAAAAAATAAAAAAAGGCATTGCATTTGTTAGAGGTTCTATTGAGACATTGATTGAAATTTCCAAAAATAATTCAAAAACTGCGAAGGACAGCACAATCCATGAGTGTGTTAAGATCCTTAACACATATTCTGGCATTAAGGAAGACCAGGATATGTATGTTAAGTACGTGAAGTTGCTAGGGAACTCTACCTAGAGGCAGTTCTTTGAGACTTTAGACCCATAATTTCGTTTTCCTTGCGCTCTTTTATGAAAGATTGAATGTCATTTATGTAACTTCATTGACTATTTGTTTGATGGACTATTTCTGTCTTTTTTTTATTTATTTGATGAACTCGTTCTGCAGCTTGTATTTTAAGGTGCTTCCTTGAATATGTTAGCTACATATCGAACTTTGGTGTTTACATATGCACATACTCTTTCTATTCTATTGTCATTTTTTATATGTTTTTTGATATTACATCACTATTTACTATCTGGTTTAAAAGTTTACGTTCCTTCCAGATTTTGTATTATGGAGGAAGGGCAAATTAATCAAATCCGAATTGTTACTCTCACCCTTACGTTGTTATACCATTACTACAACACATATGTAGATCGAAACCCATGCATGACATCCAACAATATTGAAGATAAATGGATCAAAGAGTTATTACATGGTCACCCGATACGTTTTGCAAATATGTTTCGTATGACAAAAACCATTTTTCTTGACCTCTTAAATGAACTTCAGACCCTCCACGGACTTCAAGGATCATCAAGAACAACATCTAGAGAGGTGTTGGCAATAACACTCTATATTTTGGCCCAGATTGAATCGATGAGAGGAGCGATGGAACGGTTTCAACATTCCTCCGAAACCATAAGCAGTTATTTCTCAGCTGGGTTGAATGCACTGGTGAGTCTAGCCCGTCAAATAGTCAAACCAGAGGATCCAACCTTCCAGTCCATCCCCACACATATTGCGAATGGCCCTCGTTATATGTCGTTCTTTAATGTGCTTCCCATATTTAAATGTTAGTTAATAAAATTTCACACATGATTTTATTATTGATTAGTTCATTCATATCAGGATTGTATCGGAGCTATTGACGGAACACATGTCGACGCACGTCTTTCTGGCAAAGAGAAAGTTGCGTACATTGGACGATACAGATCACCAACACAAAATATAATGGTTGTTTGTGATTTCAATATGTGTTTTACATATGTGATGACTGGTTGGGAAGGTAGCGCACACGATAGTCGCGTTTTCAAGTTTGCTACTAGCAACATAAAATATGGTTTCCCTTATCCACCACCAGGTATGACAATCGTGCTGAGCTTTTGACCATCCTTATTACTTCAAAATTTCTTAATGAAAAAAAAACATTGCCCAGGTAAGTACTACTTAGTGGATGTCGGACATCCTTTGCAAAAGGGCTATTTGAAGCCATATGCGGATACAAAATATCATATACATGATTTTGAGAGATCGAGTGGAGTTGCACGAGGAAAGAAAGAAATTTTTAACAAAAGACATTCATCTTTGCGTGGTGTGATCGAGAGATCATTCGGGGTTTGGAAGAAGAAATGGGTAATTCTACGTGATATGCCAACTTATCCATTTACAAAACAAGTTCAGATTGTAGTGACAACAATGATACTACACGACTTCATTAGACGACATCATTCCAGGATAGATGCAGAGTTTTCCGTTATAGAAGAGGATTCAATAAAAATACCACCTGAGGCAGTTGAATACCACGTTGGACGTTCTATCCCACAAATCGATATAAATTCACTTTAGTCACAAACACCAGATGGTGAAGACGCTTCAAAGATGGCAGGTTTGAGAGAGCAAATAGCAAATGACATAAGCCAAGACATTTAGATTGTATTACATATTATGTCTTTCAACAATGTCTTTCAATTTGAATACCATGTTGTTTGTTGTTTAAGCATGAACATCGAAGTTGGAGCCTTTTTTATGTGCAACAATTTAATTATTTTCAGTTGTGTTATACTCCAAAGGTTCAAGAAATGCAAAAAATTATTTTTTGGAGCCTTTTTGATGTCTATATTGGAGCAGATGCATGTTCTCAACAAAGTTTTCATCTAACTTTGTCTGGATCATTTTTTAACAGAAACTTGTTTGGAAGAGAGGACACTTTTGAGTTCATACTTGCATGAAATATTTCTCTGAAAGAGTAAATTGTTCATAACCTTAACATGAAGTTTAACATTTTTGTCATTTGTCTTTTCTAAACTACAATTTATGAATTTGGCTCAGATTAGAAGGCTACATAAAATTATAGTTTGTATGGAACTAATAGGAAGATTTACATACATGCCAAGTGTATTTCACTTTGTTTAAATGTTAAAATGATGGTGTTTTTGATGTGCTGTGAATAATTTGGGTGGTATAAATGTAAAGTTTACATTTTTGGGTGTTAGATATGTAAGTAAATAGGAATTGAGTGGTATGTATGTAAAAGCCACTTGAAATTATTAGGGTTGATGTGGTTTATGAAATAGTTTTTTATTCTTACACTTTTATGTTGAATATTTGCCCATCTTCATTGTTAATATAATAGTAGGCCGACATTCATGCTTGCCCTGTTTAAAGAAATGTTGTTCAGATATGGGTTTCTTTCTTTGTGTAATTTTGTGCAGACTGCATGATGTTATTGTAAGAAGTGTAAATATCATGTAGGAGTTCTATATCTTGTTTCTGATGCTTGGTTACTTGAAGATTGGTTTTGGATTTATGCCGGCTCTATTTGGTGCTCTGTTTGCATACATAGCAATGGAAACATTTGGGAGTGGTATGAATTTGGGAGTGGTATGAATTCAGATTATTGGTGTAAATTTGTTGGTGCATGCTTTCATAGCTCTTTTAAAACTCACACAAATATCAGCTTATACTATTGGTTTCCTAATGTTGGTTTCCTGTTTAATTGTACGTCCAACTTTTGGGTTATGTGTTCTGTGATTCCGGCTTGTTATATGTTCAGAATCTAAGCCGGGAGCTTGTTTTCTTAATTTGGAGCTTGAACATGTTGGTAATTAGGTTTGACAATCATTGTTTAGCATGTTATTTGGACATACATATCAGCTTCAAAACAATTATGGCTGAATTTATGCTCGGGTCCTATGTCCCTTGTAAGAGAGTAATAAGAGGCCTTCTCTTTTATGGCTGATTGAATGTGGTTATGTTTCTTGGTTCTATCATACATGGGAACATATTTATGCTTTAAAACTTCTGCAACAAACATTTTTTTGTGGTATGAAAGATTTGGGTGTTAGATATGTAAATACACAATAATTGGTTCTAAATATGAAGTTTTGCAAAAGATTTGGTTGAATTTATGGGTTTAAAACTTCTCCCAACTCTCTTCCTTTGTTTTCTGTAGTCTTATGTCCCAAGCTTGCATTATTGTGCATCAATGCATCTGAAACTATATTAATTGGTATTTACAAATACATTCCAGTACATACAATGAAATGACACATATGCTTGGCTCAAAATCATTGAAGGATCATTTACAATAACTTGACTTATATGTTGTGGCTTATATATTAAGGTTTATTTCAATTATTTAATATAGGTATTAGATATGTTAATACATTAGAATCACATGGGGCATTTCGAGCTGTTCATTGTTGAATAAATGGAGGTATTGGAAGGAAGTTAAAGCCATGGCTTCGAGGTGGTTCCTCGAGGATTGGTTTTGGTGGTCTTTGAAGCTTGCGGTGGCTGTGATGGGGCCTTCTTCCCAAGCTAGAGTTTGATATGCTTTCATATGAAACCTTGTTAGTTCACATACCAAATCATTAAGAATTAAGTGGTATGTATGTAAATGCCCCTTAAACTTACCTACATGCTCTACATGATCAACAATCTCAATGCATTTTCAGCAATCTCAATGCATTTTTTTTGGAATGGATGTGGTTATTTTTTTGGATATGGAAGCATCTAAATTATGTAAGCAATTTATATGTAGCTTGAATGACCCCATGCTATGTATGTAGCTTGATGGCAACCGCTACATTAGTGCTACATATGATCCTTCTTTCATGTAGCTCTGGACTCCTGTTTAATTTGTAAAATGAGTTTTTCTCACATCATATAATATAATAAAGTTATCATTATATTTAGATCAATAGGAATATTTGATTTTTTTTGTCTTCATCTGTTGTTGGCTCGTAGTTAATATTTTCTCTGGCATTTTCTCATCTGCAATGTTGTAGTACTGCTTCTATCTCTTGTGCATGTGTCAAATTGCATCTATGACGAGTAGTGAGATAATTTTCCCCATAGTCAATATGGCCTTTAAACTGAATTAGTCTTTCTTATTGAGTTGCTCCAAAAATCAAGAAGAATGTTGGGGTGCTTCCACCGATAGGCTATGTGGGTTTGATGAATGAATGATGATGTTCACTATGTGGGGTGCTTCTATCTCTTGTGCATTCGGGGTGCTTCCATCTCTTAACTCTTACTTGGTAAATGCAATGTAAATGCATTAGAATTATGTGCTATTTATGATGGTGGAATTGGGAGCAGTTCCTGCAGTTGGTTTCCTGATGTTGGTTGCCTGATGTTGGTTTCCTGTTATTGGTTTCCTGATGTTGGTTTCATGCTACTGGTTTCCTGATGGTGGTTTCCTGTTGTATTTTCTTTGTTTGCCTGCATGAAGAGGGTTGTTTACCTGCATTATGATGTTGGTAAATTTCTTTGTTTACCTGTGTCGTAGCCATTCACATATCTTGTTAGTTCACATACCTAAATCACTAAGAATTAAGTGGTATGTATGTAAATGCCCCTAAACTCAATGCATTTTCAGCAATGAACAACAATCTATATCAGCAATCTCAATGCATTTTCAGCAATCTCAATGCATTTTCCTTGAAATGGATGTGGTTATTTTTTTGGATATGGAAGCATCTAAATTATGTAAGCAATCTATTTGTAGCTTGGATGGCCCCATGCTATGTATGTAGCTTGGATGACAACCACTACTATGGTATGACCAATTATTTGTTGGAATTTTTATGGAATGAATTTTTCTCCATGAAACATGTAGTAGGATTTTATGATGGCCTTTACACAGATCAGGATGAAGGTGATGCTTATATTAGAGTTTATATTAGCAGCTTTGAGCATATTTTATAATTAATCTTATATTAGAGTTTATATTAGCAGCTTTGAGCATATTTTATAATTAATGTGGATATGTTGTTTTATGCTGGTTAATAGCTTCACCTCTTATATGGTGGATAACGGTGGAACAGTTTGGACGACCACGTAAATTTGTTGTCATCAATCGCTGGGTCTACACTTGGGTAAGTTTATTTATTATATTTCCTTATTTTTTGGACTGATCTATTCAATTTTTAATAAATGCAGGACAATGAGTTCCAGACATTTAGGGAAGTCCGAGAAAGTGATGTGTCGTTGTGGACTACCGTCCTTGGTATTCACGTCACGCCAGACACATAGCTACGGGAGACAATTTTACAGGTGCTCGCGGTGGGGACAAGGACCTGAAGACTGTAAATTCTTCAGGTGGACGGACAATGTAACTATTACTACGATATCCCAATCGGACACAGCTGCTAGGAGTACGATAGTACCACAACAGGAGACCATCGCATATGGTTCGAGTTCTTTCGTGTATACCGCACCCCCATCAGGACACGTTTGCTCGAGGTTTTGAGGTATCAGAACCGGGCAAAATTCGTCATGATGTGTCTTTACATGTTAAACTCAATATTGTAATATTTTTTCTTGTAATTTTAACATGTTATTTCTTCTTTTTTTTTGGTCTTATTATAATCCATATTAGAGTTTTATAAATGTGTAAGGAACTTTCATATATATCACTATGTTTTTTTGATGTAATCACGACTTTTTTTAGTTATATAAATATTATTGAACTTTTTTGCATTTTCATTTCTTCACATTTGAGAAAATAACATTCTGCTACACAGATTATTCATTTAACTAAAAAAATTTACAAATAAGTTGTTTACAAAACGCACTAACCAAACAGCTAAACAACATATTCAAAACAAAGGCAAAATAGTCAATTTTACAGAATCAGCTATTTTCCAGACGCATTAACCAAACTGTCAGACAGCTTATCCGGATCAGCTGGTCATCAGTAGATTCAGGATAAGCTGCTTATCAGCAGAAGCTGGATAAGCTGCAGCTGCCCAAACAGACCCTAAATCTACTATCACCCTATTAGCTTCATTTGCAATATACTTCCTTAGTGAAGAAATATGGAAAACACGATGCACTCCATGCATATGTGTCGGTAAAGCCAATCTCTAAGCCACTGTACCAATTTTCTCCACAATCTCAAATGGACCGACAAATCTAGGGATCAATTTTCTTTCCTTCCCAAAACTTTGCACACCATTCAATGGACTGACTTTGATAAATACAAACTCTCAACTTCAAACTCAACAGATCAGTGTTTGACGTCATAATATTTTCTGTCTATCCTGCACTGTCTTCAGTATATCTCTGATCAGTCTAGTCTTCTCAGTAGCATCATCAACCAAATTAGCTCAAAAGATCTTTCTTTCACTTGTTTCAGCCCAACATAGAGGTGTCCTGTACTTCCTTCCATACAAGACTTCATATAGAGCCATCCCAATACTAGAGTGGTAACTGTTATTATATGCAAACTCTACTAAAGGTATATGTGATTCCCAACCTCTATCAAAGTCGTGGACACATAACCTTAGTAGATCTTCCAAGGTCCGGATACTCGTCTCCAACCGACAATCTGTTTGAGGTGAAATGTTGTACTGAAAGTTAATCGAGTACCCAAAACTTCCTAAAATTTTTCCATAATGTGGAAGTAAACCCGCCATATCTGTCAGACACAATAGACTTTGACACTCCATGCAAACTTAGATTTTGATCCACATATAATTTGACTAGCTTCTCAACGGGATCTTTCTGTCTAATAGGTAAGAAATGAGCAGACTTGTTAGTCGATCGATAATTACTCATATGCATCACGATCCTGACAAGATCTAGGCAAACCAATCGCAAAATCCATCACAATCTTCTGATATTTACACTTTGGAATCGACAAAGGCTGTAACTGACATCTAGGACACTAATGCTCTTCTTTCACTAGCTGACATGATGGACACATTAGCACAGATGCTTCCACACTTCTCTTCAATCCTGACCACCTAAATGCTTCTTGAGACCATGTTACATTTTATTGCTTCTTGGTTGAATAGTATATTGGATAGATGTGCTTCCTCCAATTTTTTTTCCCTTGAATCATCAACATCCGAAACATAAACCTTGCCTTTATACCTCAATAGACCATCATGATCTATCACATATCTATCCAAATTGCCTGCCTAAATCTGCTTCAGAACTTTCTGAATATTGCTATCTATAGCTAAAGAATCTCCAATTTTGCCCTTTTGAGTTGGTTGCACCGCCAATTGATATAATTGAGCCATAACATCATCACCATAATCAACTATAATCAGCATTAATCGCTTCCATATGTTGCCTGTATGGAATAATTTTTCCCCTAGTAGAGCGCAGTCGCAACCCCCTTCCTTCCTATGCACTTGACGAAGCAAGGATCGACTCGCCGACTTCAACTCCCCTTCTCTTCTTTTTATATGCGAACAAAGCCGTAATAAGTTCGATTTGTTTTCCTCTTTACCTTCGGTCTTGACTCAAAGCATACTCCCCTTCCTCTATTATGCGAGCACAATGTCAAACATCATCTCCTCTCCTCTTTCGGAAGGCTCAACAACCCTAATAGTGGCACTGGATGTTTGCTGCTTACTTGCGTTACTTCAGCTTCTCTTGTGACGACAACACACCTTCAGTTGCTGCTCGTTCCAAGTAGTTCTTTGACGTCGCCTCCTCCTATGTGGCTTCCTTTACTCTTCCTCGCTCGTTATGCATTCATTTATTCGAATGAGGAATGAGAAAGATTTGTTATAATTGAATGGATGCATCTCCTCAGACCGTTAGGATTTTATTATTATTATTATTATTTTGTTATTGCACCTATTGTCTTTTTGCCATCGGCAGTTCTTCCTGTTGTATATCAGGACCCCTTTATTTTTGTATCATAATGTACCTTAAATGAAGTAAAAATAAACTCTATTGGAATCAGCCTTGAGTTTAAAACTTCATTTCAATTTTTGAAGTTCTTCAAGAACAATACCATTTTGTTTCTTTCATGGTTCTTCCACCTTGAACTTTTCGAGCTATGATTAAAATTTCTTTTTAACTTTTTGGTTGTATCACTGATACACTGAAAATATATGTTTTTTTAGACCTATATTTTATACCTATTTTTGGTGATATTACACTTTTATGGAAGATATTTTGATATTTTCTTGCATGTTGTTGATTTTTAGGGCTTAAAGCAAAAAGGAAGCAAAAAAGATGAAATTTGGAGACAAAATGATGTTTTTGAGGAAATACTCAGCGCCGGCAGCGCTAAGGTCAGCGCAGGCAACACAGATCAACCGAAAGCTGGAGGATTTTTACTCAGCGCCAAAGACGGTTCAAACCCCGTTTCTAGAAAGTTCGATGTATTTGGATCATTTTTTAAGAGTTTTTGGAGGCACCTCTTGGAGAACCGACCTTGGGCTTTATTTGGGGCCAAATTTTATCTGAAAAAGGGCTCCTCTACGTTCACTTTTCGCTCTGCAACATTTCACCACGCTAGATTTCCATAATCCATCTTCATTCCACCACATATTGGAGTCAATTAGTAATTTTGCTTTCATAGTTTAGGGTTTTTGTGGTGAGATTTAGTGTGAAACTTTTTGTAAGAGTGTTTGAAAAGGAGAAAAGTGAGAGAATTTTTCTTCTTGCATTTCTAAGAAAAGGCTATTAAGGATTTGTTTTGAGAGAGTTTCAGATAAGTTTGTTTGTTTATTTAGTGTTGTATGAACTTTTTTTGTATATGAAATTTATGTTTTGTCGTATCTTTCTCATGAAGTCTGAGTAGTTTCCTCTATCTTTCCCTCTTCTCTGAGATCTGGAGAAATGAAGAGATAATATGAATGTGTCATATAATTAAAATATAAAATAAATTGTTATGATTTTTCAACTCCGAACTTAATTCACTTTTCATTTTGGCCAATTGATTTGTTAAAATACGTTGTGAAACATATGATCCGAGAAATGGAATATGCGTTCTACAACAGAGTGAGGATCATATTTGATTTCATGAAGGAAAAATTTGTTCATCAAATTAAGTGCAAATAAATAGAAAAATATTTTTTGTTGTGTGCAGAATTGGAGAATCTTTAGGGTGACAGACTAAATCTTAGTGTTTAAAAGTTAAAGCGAGAGTTAGTCTTCAGGTGAAGGGGAGTGGGAGCTCTGGAGTGGGAGCCGGTATTCTCCTAGCCTAGCCACAAATTTAGGGACTGAACCTAAGATTAACCAATGATTTTCTATGCACTGTATCAGGGTAGAGAATTAAAATTGCTCCTATTTGGCACAATACATATTATAAACATTTATCTCATCTCATTTCACCATAATTTCATTGTAGTAAGAATGATGTTTTTTCACATAAGAAACCTTCATTACATAAACATAGTTAGTAGATTAGTTGTTATTATTAAAAATTTGCATTTCAGTTTTGCTAATAGTTAAGTAATTTAGTTTGGTTAATATCTCAACATTTAAAATTAGTGATAGTGATTTCGTTTGATTTTTTGTTTCCTGATAAAATTTATCATTGCTAACTTATACCTTTCCCGTGGGATTGATATTTGGGGCTTAAATAGAAAGTTCATTGTTGCTTGATAACGATACATATACTTGCGTAGAATCTCATTATTAATTACCTATAATTATATATATATATATATATATTATACAACTTAAGTTTCATACAAAGATCAAGTTTTTGGCGCTGTAGTGATTTCAACTTCATAAATCCTTACATTAAAAAAATCGGGATCAATCACCATCAATCACCAGCTCAAATGCTGTTGAATACTTTCTTTTCATTGTTTCATTGTCCCTTTGCAGTCATTTTTTATTTTGGGGCATTTATGTACATACCACCCAATTTTTATGTATTTACATATTTAATGCCCAAACTTCACTTTTTACCATACCACAACCCAAATCTTTCATATCACATAAAAAATACCACCATTTAAACTTTTAAGAAAAGTGAATACACATTTTTATTAAGGTTTTATGTATGTAAGAATTGAAGCTTAGTTGTTAGACATGCAAATACATAGGAATTGAATGGTATGTATGCAAATATTAATTTATTTTTTCCCAATTGATTCAATCCTGTTAATCAATCGACACTTAGTTACAAATGCTTTTAAATGTTTAATCTGACATAAATGAATTGATTCAACTATGGTTGCTTCGAAAGGTGCAATCGAGCTTTCAATATTATCGGAATATTACGGACGTGAAATTGCGGCATACGATATTCAAACCACTCGCTGTGATTTGTATGGTCAGGTTAGTGTAATTCAGAATTTGATAATTACATTTTTAACTTTTTGGATAGCAAAGTGAATCATGGTATCTGTTGAATGATGGAACAGTCAAAAAGGTATGGTGAAAGAGTGATGCTGCTTTATGATGGTCTGCACTATGATGCATTAGCTGTAAGTTTTCCTATGTTGACTCATTGATATTGTTGTTCAAAATGTATATATTTTTAGGGGCAGTTACATACAAACAATTCTTATGTATTTACATATCTAACAGCAAAAGTTTAATATTTACACTTATAACACTTTAGTTTCGTATGGCTACGCATGAAAAAAAGATGAAGTTCAATTTTAAAAAGTTAAGAATGGTGATATTTTTATGTGACGTTAAGGATTTGAGTGCAATGGATGTAAATAAGAAAGTTTCAGTGTTAGATATGAAAATACATAAGAATTGTGTGGTATTTAAATTTCCCATATATGTATTATATATTTATGCATCAATCAGATGTCTCCTTCTGCCAATGCTCCGGAAGACTTTGATCAGACAATTTTCACTGTATATTCGGACCGTACCGTTGGGCCTGTGGAAGGCCTTGTTCTCAGTCTGGTGACGGATGCTCACAGGTAAGAATAAGACTTTGATTTCTTTGATGGGTAATTGGCATTTTTTTCACAGCTGTTTATTTTTGGATTGTGCTTTGTTTATTATGGAAAGTCATAAATCTGAATCTTGTATATTAGGAAGAATTTATATTAAAAAACTTGATATTAGACAACCTTGAAGTGTGTATAAAAATATAATTTATGTTTTCATATGTGAATAAGAAAGAAGTATATTCTGTTACATGGTTTCAGAGCTTTGTTGAATTGTTTGTTTTTTGCTTCCACGACATCTTTGTTTCTTTCTGCTTTGTCAACAGCTTTGTCACAGCTTTGTTTGCATTCTGTGAAGTGAAGATCAGAGGATAAAACTGGATCTCTACGTCGTTTTGTAGTTTTAGCTCAAGTTGTGTCAAAAATGGATGGATGCTTATTATATAAGGATGTTCGTTGGAATGACAATGATTACATGATTGACTTACTGGGAGCGGAGCTTGCAACATATTCACTACAATTAATGGGTTGATCTGATTATTATGAGATAGAAACTTCGGAAAATGAGATCAAAGCTCCCTCAATTCTGGGAGATTGATACTGGAGCATCCAGAAAACCCCTCATTTCAGCAACATTTCTACAGTGCTGCAAATTACTACAGGACCGTGTATCTACTATAGTCCTACGACCTGGCGGGCTTTCATTTTCTTGCGTGGACTGAACCGGTCCAAGTTTTTTTGCTATTATGGAGTCGTTCGGCCCTCTTGAGGCACTTTTCACTATTCTTTTATTATATATTTGTTTTTCTGATGTTCTAGGTTTAGTTTTTATGTCTTTTGTATCAGGACAGCCGCCGACTTCTCTTCTTCCCTTGGGGGGCTGTATCCTAGGGTTATAGGTGGTTCTTCGACTGTAACTTGGTTTCCAAGTGATGATTATCTTCCCTACTCTTCCCGCATCCCTCTAGCTTCACTACCATGCCTTCCTCCTCGCTGCAGCCACCCTGACAGCCTGTTACTATTCTTCCTGCAGTTGCTCATCGTCCAGTCATCCTCCTCACTGCCACATTCCCGGAACAATTCTCTTTTGTTGTCCCGCGGTTCAACATCTTCACCGCCGTTGCCGCCATCATTGCCGCTCGCTGCTGCCACTCGGAAATAGCTATTCCTGGCTATTTTCTGTTGTTCCAATCGCCTGACCAACTGTTTCTTGTTGCCATTACCACAACGCCTCTTCTTTGCTATTTTCTTGTTGCCCATCTGCCCCAAACAACAAACTGTCATTGTTTGGACTATCGTCCCCTGCTGCCCTGTTGTTTCAGCCATCCATAATCACCGCGCTAAGCCCCCTTATCATCACCACCATCATCCATAATCCACCCTAATATGAGTTTACGTGTCGTGTGTGTTGTAATTTTCGTTTCAAACGTGTTTGATTGAAACTGTCTTTTTGCTTCTAATAATAATATTTACTTTTTCTATTATGGTTTGGGTAAACTCCAGTATCATTGTGATTATGGTGTCATCTGCTCTTGAATATTGCTCAACCATGATTCAGCCACAGATTTTGCATGAACCAATATATCTCCAACCAAATCATCAATTTTAATACTAATTAGTGATTGTGGATCAATAGGAAATTTAAGTTGAGTTTGATATATTAGTATTCAAACTCATCTCCAGCTGAAAAAAAAAAGAGTGGAGTGATAACCAATTGCTAATATTTCTACACCATTATTTTTTCAACCATCAAATGCAAAACGAAATCCAATACTCTCACCCACCTAACACCAATAAAATGGTTAATAATATTTTGGGGCATTTACATACATACCGCCCAAATCGTATGTATTTACATATCCAACACTTTACTTTTAGCAGTTATACCATCTAAATCTTTCACATCACCAAAAAAAAAAAAAAAAAACCACTTTTTTAAACTTTTAAAAGGTAAAATACATCTTTTCATCCTTAGGTAAGGTGGCATATGTGTAAAATTTGAAATTAAGTGTTTAGATATGTAAATACATATGAATTAAGTGGTATGTATGTAAATCTTCCATAATATTTTCTAGATCACCATTTTAGAAAGACATGTTAAACACACCTTAACTAAGGCTTCACATCAATTGAAAAAATCATTCTCCTATGTATTGTGAACTGCCATCAATTGCTTTTTTTGTTTGCTCTGAGTTTATCTCAGCTAACCAAAATTGCTGCATTTCAGAAAGAGAAAATTCACTGATACTGCAAACTTCACCTTGCGCTGTGGAGTGTGCCAAATTGGCGTTATTGGTCAAAAGGTCCACTGCTCTCTCTCTCTCTCTCTCTCTCTCTCCCTCCCTCTCCCTCTCAATTCTTTGAAGATATGTATTTCGTAAATATCATTGAAATGCAGGAGGCTGTTGAGCATGCACAAGCTACAGGGCATGTGAACTTTCAGGAGTACAGGTAGAGCACCGTAGCAAACTTCTCTTTGTTGAATTCTCTCTATCTAATTGAAATAAAATGATAATTAGGCCAAATATGTAACAGTTTCCACCCTGTTTGGTCAGATTGTTCATGATTTTTTTTTTCAGTTGCATTGCTGTAAAATATAATTTAAAAAAATAATCATAATAAACAGAAACATTTGTATTAGATATTCTTTTTCCAATTATTTTCCTTAGTCTTGGAGATATATCTCAACAGCATTTCTGTTTTGGTGGTTCTGTAGCTTGAGAAAAAGGGTAATTTTTTTTTTTTTGGGGAATCCGTTATTCTGTTCAGGGATGCATTTTAATATTTCTAAGCAAGCATGATTAAGGCATTAAATATCTAGATGCAAAATTTTAGTGATATGCATATCATCCCCAAACTTACCTAAGGTCATGAAATGTTTTAAAACATTGTTCATGTGTTCATAGAAGTCATAAACAATATATACTTGCAAATAAGAAGACAAAATCTGGTATTGATTCAACGTTGAAGCTTTGTTTGTTTTGAAGGAGCGATTATTGCACTCCAATCACAGTCGCACATCGCGGCTGTATGACAGTGGGTCCTCTCCGATCACAGCCGTGCATCGCGGCTGTATGACAGTGGGTCCCTCCGCACGCAATAATTAGATGTTTTGAAGGGATTCAAGGGGAGAGAATGCAAAGAAAACATTCATTTCATTGTTTCAATGAAATGAAAAAGTTTGACGGTATACGCACACAAACGTATGAATTCAATGTAAGGTTCAAATAAAAATTAGTCAATGTTTGAATATGATTCAAATAAGTTACAATACACTAGAATTTGAGTTTGATATGATAAGAGTACAGTCATAACAATACAAAAATAATTTTAGGATTGAGCCAATCGACTAAAATGATTATAAGAATTAACACAACATATTATAAATTTGATATATCAGTCTTTTAATGGCAGCAACAATTCACTCTCATCTTGGGGTGGGATGATCATCCCACATATTAAACATGAGAGTATTGCTCATTGTCCACTTATCATCCTCAACAATGGTGAATTAGAGTAAATTCAAATATGTTTTGAACAATGTTTGAATAAGTTTTGAGTATGATTTGAGCAAATTTTGAATAATGTTTGAGAGCCGACTGCACGAATAAGATTTGAACAACAATCAAACCTTCCATTTTAAGGAACAAATATGAGGCGTGGAATCATCACATCACATATGGATTTCGTTGTATTTTGGTTATGCTGATTGTATCGGTACAATAAATACAATTAAAATACAATGAAATCCGCATGGATTTACTCCACACCTAATAATTGCTCCTATTTTAAATTCTAACATTTTTCATTTTTTGAACTTAATTAGTATATTCCTTGAGCATTTTAGCTATTATAGTCTATAATTGTCAATAATAAATGCCTTGTTGTTGACCAATTATACAAGCTTGGAGATTGTTCGAAAGGAAGCTTTTTATGGGAAGGAAGGGGGCATTCAGGCAGCTCCTTTATTATACAGGTCATTTAATATGAAGTTTTAAATAGAAAATACATTTATAATATTTTTAGATGAATTTAATCTTCTATTAATTACACTAAATTCAAGCATCCAATATAAAATTGTGAAATAGAATGTAATTTGTAATGAGAGAGTTAGGGGGTGCAAATGAGTCAAGGTTGAGCAAATCTAATGCTTATTCTTATTTGGCTCATTTGATTTTCTTTTTCTTTTTCTTTTTTTTTTTTACAAATATACTCGCAATTGAAATAGCTCGTTAATATGATTGTGTTTAGCTCGATTCATTTCGTTTATTCTTTTTAAGGCCTTATTTGACTCGAATTTAACTCTAATGATTTAAAAATAGAAGTTATATTTTAAACAACATAAAATATTATAATACAAGTTATTTTTAATTATTTAGTTAAATCTTGTCAAAATGTCTTGAGCACATTAAAACAAAAATTTATTCATGTTAGGCTCGTTTATATTCCTAGCTTAAGATATTATTTATGTCTGGCTCGCTTATTTATCAAATGAATAAAATATGAGCTACTTAATTAGTCGAACTCAAGTTTTTTTAAGCCTGAAAAATAGTCACGCGTTAAGATATTTAACCGAGACTTCAGAAATAGGAAGTAGACTAGAAATTCAAGGCTAATAAATCGTCATCACATTTGCACCAACTAATTAAATATTTTCTTGACAAAATTATAATCACCTCCTCTTAATCAAAGTCAATTACGTGTATGACAACATCTAAATTACAAAAATAAAGGCCTTCAATTCATGAAATTAGTGTAAATTATAATTAATTAATCATTCAATAAAGAAGTTTCATCTAACACTGCCCTCTAAGTCAAGTTAGAGTCCTTGGCTTATTATATATTGGAAGCGACCGGTCTTCGGTTCATTAAAAAAGTATTGCATTGTCCGATTCTGACCGTAGATCACAGTGATCTACGGTCATGATGTATTTCGATTTTTTTTTGAAAAAAATTTTAGTGGGACCTACCGAAATACATCCTAACCGTATATCACTGTGATCTCGGTCCACAGACAGTTTAACTCTTTAACACTTTAAAATTATTTTTAATGTTTGGTATTTAAAAGCTTAAATTATAAATTTGAATAATAAATTTTCTATTTAGAAATTTAAAAAAATCTTAAGATATTTATAGTTATTTTAAATATAAAATATTAATTTTTGGAAGTTAATATGTTTTAATTTAAGAAGAAAAAAATATATTTAAGATTGCATGACATTATTTGCCTGTGAGGAATGCAAGAGTAACATGCTTGTGTTGGCTGAGCTAGGTTTAGGGTTGCTTGAACCCTCAAATATGAATCCGAGCTTTTTCTACGGGTCATCGGGCTAATCTAACCTTAATATATTATAAAAAAAATTTCATTTTATTAAGCAAGAAATAAGATGCATCATTTCGATTAGAAACAATCGAATTATTGCAGCATGTAGATTCGATTTCAACGGGTTTATGGTCAAATCGAACATGATGATGAGGTAAGCCTAACATCATCTAAAGTGGTCCAGTCCGAATTAAAATAAGCTCAGTTCTAGCACTTAAAATATAGTTTGAAATGTTAGGATATTAATTAAACGGTCAAACAATCTATGAAATTAACTTGCATATTTGTAGTCAAATCAAGTGGCATGAAGAGGGTAATCCAACTACCTTAGTTTCATTTAATTTTTTGGCCATTATGTTAGTTAAATGCTAAATAAGCTGGTTATGATCTAATAGAGTACATGAGTTGTTCAATGGAATTATATCAAAATTTGATTAAAATAATCAAAATACTACTCTAGAAAATTATAAATGTACTGCTTCATTTTCTACATAAAAGGCACTAGAACTTGAAACAGAAGTGTGCTTGAAAATTAGAAGAAACTTCATAGCTCTTGCTGTCGACCACCACCAACAATTCATCAATATCATCCATCTAATGTTGTCTGAAATTCATTTAATTTTAAGGTCATTAAGGGCCCGTTTGGGCAGCTTATTTAGTGCGGTGACATTTTGAAAACACACCTGACCTGCTTGAGTAAACTGCATTTTGACAGCTTGTGCATTTTCAAAAAACTGAAAATAACATTTTCACACCGCACCAATCTAATCGCGATGACAGTTTTCTGGCTACGGTCTAGCTTTTCCATAGAAAATAAAAATTTGTAATAACTACCCTACCTAGCTTATCAGTAGATTTTTTTAATCAGCTTATCAACAAATTATTCAATAAGTTACAGCTGCCCCAAAACATACCCTGAGTTAATTGAAGCTAAATGAGCTAGTTAAAATCAAATTAATACTAACATCTTCATGTCATACTTAATTATCAAAAACTAGAGCTTAAAATATCATTTTGTTGCTCTATAATTTCCAGCATGCAACAATGCAATTAGTTCAATTTGTTCAATCAACTTGAATTATCCAACCCTCATTGATTCCAACACAAACAATTAGAAAATTATATTTTCAATTCCAATCATGATTTAATTAATAGAAAAAATATACCAAGACAATTACCATGTTGTTTTATAAATACAAAATAATCAGGTAGAAATATCATAAATTATTGAACCAGGAACAAGTCCATTGTGAAGTCATGAGACCAAGTCCATTGAAGTCATGAGGCTTCCATCCTTAATGTTTATTAGTCTTCCAATATGACTTTCACTCTCCATCACAAAAGAGTATAAAACCAACACTCCCTCATTCTCCATTTAAAGCACGAAACCTTAAATTTAGCAACACAAGTGGAAAGAGATCGAAGGAAGAAGAGGATGAGAAACTATCTCTTCCGGAAAGTCGTGCGGCGAGCTTCGGACTGCGAAGTGCTCGATGGTCGCCGGCGAAAGAAAGTGGTGAAAGAAGAAGAAGAAGAAAGGAGTGAAGCTTCTACTATACGAGTGAAAATAGTGATGAGAAGGAAGCAGTGGGAGGAGTTGGTGAGCCATGGAGACTTGCAAAGCTTGGATGCCTCTAAGCTGCTTTCTCGTGTGATTATGAGCGTGGGAATGTCGGGAAGAAAGGATGTGGGAGAGAGGAAGTGGAGACCTTCGCTGCAGAGGATAGAAGAGATTTCAGAGTAGATTTGTGTTCTTCTTGTCTGTATTATTTGAGTATTTTGATTGGAGGGTCATGCGGACGATAACGTAGATCACACAATATCGTATGTCTGATGACGTGTTGTGATCCGCATCGACTCCTTTGTATTCGATTTACTAGTCATAATATTTTCTTCGTTTAATGTTAATTAGCTAGCCGTAGATTTTTTAGTTTTTTTTACCTTTTTTCATATATTTTTGTTTGTAATGAAAATATTTAGTTATTTTTAGAATTATTCAAAATAGTTTTTGAAGGTTTTAAAAATATATTTATTTATTTTTAAAAATAATAAATAAAAATATGTAAAAAATTGTCAAATATATATTTAAAATTAAATTTATATATATAAAAAAAAATCTCAAATAAGCCCTTAGCTATTTAGCCTTTTAGAAGTTTAGTTTGTTGTGAATTTTATCGGAAAATGATTGGGTGAGAGCACTTTGTTCCAATTATAAAAGGGATGGGCACCAAAATTCAATATGTGGTAAGAAATACACTCATGAGGGGAGGAGGGGAGGCTTTGTTTGGTATATTTATTTCTTTAATAAATTAAATTATTTTTAGAAAATTTAAAATAAACTTAATTTTTTTAGTATTTAGAAAAAAAATCCTCGCTAACAACCATCCTAACCATCATTACCTGCTGTCATCGCTAGCCACAATTATGGTCATCATCGATCGTCAATGACCAATGCCTAGTTCACAGTTATTGTCGTTGTCCTGTTGACAATCTATGTCACAACGAAAAAAATAAAATATTTTAAAAATAGCAAATATATTTTATTTCATATCAAAATATAAACTATATAAAATAAAAATGATAATGTGTAGGGATCCTTTTATTATGGAAAAGACGAGCCCAATGGGCAAAATGCAGGATTCAAACCCGTGTCCTCATGATTAGAAACAACACACTCAATCACTATGTCACATATAAATTTCTCATTGTAGATGGAGATATGATATATATTTCGGACACCTCCTCATCATATAAAAATTAGGACAGGTAGTGTTCACTAATGACTGATCCCACACCCTTTCTTCTTTCTCAGCTAGATACAAATTACTTGATAATTAGTTGGGATAAAAGTATATATAGATATATATATATATATATATATATATATATATAATATTTGATAGATCTATAACACAATTAAAAATTTAAAAATTAGCTTGATTTTTATAGACCGTCTATAAATTAATAGTCGTGCTCTTGTTTTTAAACTATATAAATAATCAATAAAAAATCAAAAATAATATTATATTCATCTTAAAATAAACTTTATATATTTTAAATTTTATCATTATTAAATTATAATGATGAAAAACTGTTTTTTTTACATGACATTAAAGAGTAAAGTGCAATATAAAAGCCATAGGTTTTCTTTTCTACTTATTAATGCGATGTATTGTATTATATATATAGAGGGAGTGAGAATAGCGTTGAAATAGCCATATTATAAGACTTTCTCTAAAGTTACCATGAAAAGATGAGAAGTTGGATTGATGCATCGATTTAAGGTCTGTTTGGGGCAGTTATAGCTTATTAAATAATCTGCTGATAAGTTAGGTGCGGTGCTATTACAAATTTTTTTTTTTTTTTAAAAAACCAGACCATTGCTAATAAGCTCCCACCACACCTAGATAAGTGCGGTGTGAAAACACTGTTTTCTGCGTTTTGAAAACGCATCAGCTGCCAAAATGTTTTTTACCCAAACAGGTCTGGTGCATTTTCAAAACGCCACCGCACCAAATAAGCTGCCCCAAACGGGCCCTTAGCCATCACTCATTATTTTACGATTATCTATTTTTAGGATAATTACTTGTAGAACATTCTAAATATTGATATTTATAAATTAAGCATCTTTGTGAATTTTTTTTTAACTGTCAAATCGAGGTATTTACGTGTGCCACGATCAAACTATTGAGAATTTGATAAAAATAAAAACCGTGGTTTGGGATTTTATCATGAATTTTTATATTTGAGTGAGAGTTTGAAATTTTGATGAAAGAGGAAGGTTGATTTGTAAACAATAAGTTTCAGATGGACTGTATGTAATTGCCTATTTGTTTTGTATTTTTATTAATATGTGATGGTATAAGTTTGGATGATTTACATATACACCACTTACGTCATATGTATTTACATATCTAACGTGGAAATTTTAATTTTTATATATATCAAATGTTAGAATTAGGATGTTTGTAATGTGATATGAAAATTTTAGATGGTATAATTGTAAATAATGGAAAGTTTAGTTTTTACAAGTGTAAATACATTGAAACTAGGTGATATTTATGTAAATGCCCCCATAAATTCAGATCACGGTTGAATTGAAATTTAAATGAGCCAATATAGACACATTGATTGATCTTTAGATAAACTTTATGAGATTAAGCAAATTTACATAAAGTCGACAGTTTTTTTATAATTTTACTTTGGAAGATTTGCATATATACCTACCGCTCAATTGTCATTTATTTATATATATCTAACTGCTAAACTTAATATTTACATGCATGCCTTCTTACCTATGAATGAACAAGTGTATTTCACTTTTTAAAATTTAGCATAATGATATTTTTTATGTGAATTGAAAGTTTTGGGTCTTATGAATGTAAGCAATTAAAGTTTTGGCGTTAGATATGGGTAAGTGGTTGCAGCTGCAATAATTTTTTTATAGTGAAACTCTTTAGTCGGGTCAGACCCTGAAAACGTAAAAGCTTTTGATGCGATTATTAGTTACTTTTTCTTTTCTGAATCTGTGTTGAAATCTTCATGTAATGCTAATATGATAATTTGATACTCTACTATCTTGAAATGTCTAGCACACATCATAACAGTTGAAGTCTATATTCTAATTATTTAAATTCATATTATTAATTCGATCTCCTCATTTCATTGAATGGATACCGAGGTGAGTCTTCATGTCATCATATTTAGATATCTAGTAAAATTTATGAAGTTTGATCATCGTCTTATAGTAAAATTTAGATATCTCACACCTAAACTTTCATATTTACAGGCAAAACATTCTTTCTTATATATGAAAAAGGTGAATTTAAACATAAAATACTTTATTAGTGTTGTTCTTAATGTGAGACGAAAGAATTGGGAAATGAAATTTTTGATGTAAAACATAAATGCATAATTATTTGCTACGTATTTAAATTCACCAACAATTAATTCATTTATGATAACATATTGTGTCAGGAGTCCGGACGTAAGCTTCATCCAGACAATGAACGTGATAACCCTGATCGGAAGAAAAATTTTGGACACATCATCTTTGTTATCGACATCAGACGCTGGTCTCTGGATGCAACATTTTATCATGTTCTGAGGTCTTCACTTGTGTTTGGACAACGGACGCGATACACCGGCAGACGATGATTTTTTTCTCTCTCCGACTTCTATGTTTGGAAGTTCTTTGAGTCCAAACTCGGAATGCAATATGTTTTACTTATTTCAGAAGGATCATATCAACTAATAATAATAATGATAAAAGTATATATATCGGCCAAAACCTAACCGGTCCAACCTGATACTTCCCCGAGTCGGTCATCTTCACCACCTGTTTTGGCGCAAAACCCCGAAATTTTTCGGTGCGCGCACCAAATCCCTTCTCAAACATGCGCTCCTCTCCCTAGATCTTCCAAGTAACCGTGCGTATCTAAGCTCCAATGGAGGACTTCTCCGTTCCCTCATTTTCATTAGGGTTCGACATCGACATAGCCGATCTACCCACCGAAGGCGAAGAGGACGAAGAAGAAGGCGATCGCCGCCCCCTTCAGGCTTGTCCAGACCAGCGGCAGAACAAAGAATGCAGCATAAGTGAATCTTCTTTGATTCAAGAATCGGAAGATTTTGGAGATCAGGAAAACCTAGAAGAGGCGCAAGAAGAGGACCCCCCTGCGCGGGTGCTCAAGCGTCTGAAGAGGGGGCCGCCACCTCCCTCTGTTGCGACAGCTGGAGGTTCTCGCACGTGGGTTGATGAAGGCAGTCTGACGCGTGAATTACCTCCGTTGGAGAGTTTGCATGACGATATTGAGGAGTTCTCTTCTCCAGAAAAGGTGCCTAAGCAGTGCGCAGGTGAGACGAGCTGATTTTTTAAATTAGGGTTTATGTTTGGCTTTGCTTGTAGAAAGGGAAATGCGTAAGTTTTCTTTCTCTCGCTTAAGTCGTTCGATGAGAAGACATTTTATTTTATTTTTTGGTTCAGTAATTAATCGATGTCTGCAATTTTTAGACTTTTAGTGAATAAAATGGTGATGGGAGGCGTTGTTTTTCTTCTTGTTTGAATCAGGAGAAAATATTGAGTCCGGAGAATTGCTTGATAGTAACCAAGCGAAAAAAGACAAATACTAGGACCAAAAAAAAAAAGAAAAAAACTGAACAAAAAATGTACAAATTTTACATGGTTCGGATCCAAAATGCATCACCCACTAATTTTTAGTTTTATCTTCAGATCTCCATAATTTTCTCTTTAGAATAGTAATTGCATTATACTCATAAATAACTTCTCCATTTCAGTCATAGAACCTTAACTTTAAAAAGCTTTATTTTATCTGTATTAGGATTTCCTTATGATAAATCTATGATACTTAACCCTACCATATTTAGGTTCTTTTCGAATAATTTTGAATGATAATTGTTGATCTTATATTCATTACATTTGTGTATCTTATATTTTGTTCTTGCCCTATTATCCTCAAGTTGTTTTTTAAGTTTTTTTTTTTAAATCCAATCTTCTAATTTTACACTTATTTTCAATAAATCTCTCATTGATTATAACATATTTGTATGTAAAAAATATATATTGAGGTATCTTATTTTGAATATTCTTTGTAATTATTTTTGTTACCTATACAAAAGGATATTGACTTAATAATCTATCACAGTTGTTCTAAGGTTTAAAATTTTGGTTACTCCACCACTATTGCTAATTTTTAGTTAACACTCTATCATACAGATCTTTAATAACATTAGAGGCTTTTTTATACATGTATTTTCTTAACAAGCACCAAATCAAGTCTCGTGATACTTGACAATATGCATTATCAAGATAAATAAATAACTATCTAAATGTTCTTTTTTTGCTCTCCTTACTTTTTCGTTAATACCTCATAATGGATCTTCTAAACTTAAAGACACTGATTTTTTTATACTAATGTGATGTTTCTTTGTATTTGTACCATTATTCTCTTTGATGATTCCAATTGAATGTTTCAAAAGTTAAATTTATTTATTGTGGTTCAAAATCTTCTATAGTTTTAAAATATCAGTATAACAACGATGCTTCAATCATTTTGCTACCTTCAATCTTTTAAATTTTGTTGTACTCCAAATCTCAATAGTCATCTAACCTAAAATTGAATATTTGCATTTATACATCTTCTTAGAGTTAACTAAGTTTTTTTATTTTTTTATTTTTTTATTTTATCAATCATATAACATAACAAATTATTCAATTCAACACATTGTTTCAAAATAGTTTTTTTTAACTCATCTAATAATATATCAAATTTGTATTTTTTGTTTGGTTAATGTCTTCTTCTTATACTAGAAATTTTTTTATCTTTGATTTTAAGGTATTTAACATGTAATTTGATTTCTCTTTTTTGATTTACTTTGTTTATCTTATTTTCTCATTTATTAGTATTTAGCCTATTTTTGAAGCAATTAAATTTCATAGTTTTTTTTTTGCTTATGATATTTTATTTAAGGGTCGCTACACCGGTTCCCTGGTGTAGTGTCAAATAAACAAAAATTTCCATATTACAGACGATTGCTGGTAAATAAGTTAGTCCATAAAACCAATATTAGGATATGATCTTAGAATATAGCTGCTATCACAAGTAAATTAATAAAATTAGTTGATATTATGATTCATATGAAGATAAATATCTTATGTATTCAAGAGACTAAATGAATTAGAGAAAAAACTAAGAAGATTGATAGTTTAGGCTTTAAACTTTGATATTTAGGTAGGAGTCGCACTAGAAATGGTGTATTTGTAATTATAAATAAAAGCTTGAAAGATAATGTCGTAAAAATTAATAGAATTAGAGATGAAATTATAGTCCTAAAGATTATTGTTGATACTAAGATTTTTTATATTATAAGTGCTTGTGCTTATCAAGTAGGTTTAGATTCATTTTTTTAAAAAAATATGGAATGACCTAGAAGAATTAATACAAATGATATTTCTCGAAGAAATAATTTTTATTCTAGGAGATTTAAATAGATATCTTAGTAGAGGATTTTAGAAATATTCAGTGGCTACAATTTTGGAGTGATTGATAAAAAATGTAGAACCATATTAGATTTTAGTTTAGCGTATGATTTTGTTATTGTTAATGTCTTATTTAAGAGAAATAATATTGTATACTGATTTGTTGAATATATCATCATTACATTATTTAAATTTTAATAAAATAATTTAATATTTATTGTAGCATCCGGTTCAAATCTTGAATTTTAAACCTTTCCTTTTGTTTCAATGTCTAGCCTTGTTTTTAAAACCATGAGAGATAGGGTTTTTAGATACTAGTGTGATTCATCTCCCATTCTTGAGATTCAAGTGGAAGTTCCATTATCTTTGATCTGTGAAATCTGGGAATATAAAAAAATAAAATTAGCAATGAAATCACCAAAATAAAGTTGAATTTTTCGAAAAACAAAACAAGTGAGTGAGTTAATATATAGATACATAGCTCCACATTAGCCACTTTAATGATGCATCAACAAATCTCTTAGAGACTATTCCTTTGTTTTTTCCTAATTTGATCCACCAGCTTACGAGATATCAATTATCTGCATACATTTAATTTTAATATCTTTATTTCTAGCAATAAACTTTCACAATTAGAAAGGAGTAAGGGAGCCTAAACATTTTGACATTTCAATCCACCAAACAGTAAAAAACAATTCAGGCCCAGACGCCCCAAACCTACCTGTCTTCAGGATATTTTTCTGTTCTCTCGGCATTTCTCATAGTAGTTTAGTATTACTAGATAATATAGATAAAACCAGCAATGCAATTAGAGCAACTTATATTGATTCTTACAAAAATTTTTCCTGAAAATTAGTTGTCTAACTGACTAGCAATTAGAAGAGAAGGTCATTTGGAAGGCCCACCACATATCATCATGTTGTGTAGAGTCATGATGGAGCTATGAAAGTCTAATTAAATAAATTCCTTAAGAAAAGGAATGACATACAATTATGAAGTTTAAAAAAAAATTCGTGGGAAAGAAATGTATTGTGTTTTAGCATGCAAAACATGAACGTGCTGTGTGTTTTTTTTTTTTTTACTTTTTCCAACTAGAGAAGCTTTATTAGTTGCTGGACTAAGGTTCAAGTGCTAGATTAAGGAAAACAAAAGTTAGAACATTGTAGTTATTATGGATGTAACTTAATTGTCTAAAATGTTACTTGCTTTAAATAGAGCAGGCATTTAAAAATGTTTGAGAATGTGACCATGTTCTATTTTTTTTTTTTCTTTTCTCCCACAAAATAAGATAAAATTCTCTCAGTGCTTCGTTTTTTTGTGATGCCAAGTTTTTTCCCCCCAATTTATTGCTCTAATAACCAATGTTCGTGTAACAAGTTTTATTTTTCTTTGACTCTTTTTATGATTCTTTTGATTATCAGCTTCCCAGTTTTGTGATTCTCGATAAATCTACATAGAAAAATATATTGGCATTTTGGTAATGCTTTCTTTTGCTTTCCTAAAACTTATGCAAGCTTTATTTTTCTTTTCTAAAACTTAAGCATGCTTTCTTTTGCGTTCTTTGATTCAAAAAATTGACTGTATATATTTCATAATACTTGTAAATGACTAACTTTTTTTTGCATTTTATTTCCTGTGAGAAATATGCATAACAATTTCCTTTGAATGGAATTCTCACCAGTGAAGGACAACCTCTTATATTTGCAAACTACTCCTTAATCTAAGTCATTTAGAATTGATTTGTATCTTTTTGAATTAGAACATCATTCATGTTGAATTCAGATTTGTCCTGTGAGGCCAAAAGAATAAAGCGGTACGAGAGACAGGAGAGAGAGAGAGATAGAGAGAAGCGCACAACGACTTGCTCCTCTGGGGCAAAATGGAGTATTCCCGGGCTCTTGTGACCCATTTTATATATTGAATATGGAGTTTATAAGGAGAAGGGGAGATAGACTCCCTTTAGAAAAAAAAGGTCAAGAGTGAAGAGCAAAAAAAACTCTTAATTCATTTTCTAGTCCCCCTATTTACAGAATATAGAGGGGTCAAAAAGGTTAAATTTCATGTTTTACACCTGTTCTAGAGGGTTGCATGGTTTATTATGGTCATTTTATATGCCTTGACCATCTGCTCGACAGGTCTTCAGGTCGGTTGGCTGAGTTGGTTTCGGTTGGCTTTCGTATGGGCATTGTTCGGCTTTTGAATTTGAATTCTGCCAGTTCTTGAGTGGGATGGTTAGTCAGCTTTTAGGTGGTCAATTGGCTTTTCTGATTATTATCATTGGTGATCTTTGGGGGAGCTTTTGAGAGTGCTTTGTGTTAATACTGTTAAATTGTTGGAGATGCTAGACCTTTATTTGGTCATTTCCTTTAGAGTGATCGGTGTGGACTGTGGATGCTTGTCTCTTGTTGGCTTGGGTGGACTTTCAGTTGGTTGAGCTTGCCTTTGGTTTGCTGGTTTGGCTATCAGTTGTTTGGACTCATGAGATTTTATGGTTTTTCGTCAAAGGGTTCCGCGTCATTTCTCCTTTGATCTTTGACGATTAGATTATCTCGAGATTCATGTTGACATATTTTTGGTGTACATATTTAATTTTTCGATTATCTTGCTTTTTGATAATAACAACTGCGATAAGAATAAAAAAATTTTTAAAGAAAAAATAAATCTTAACAGCCAAAATTCAAAGCAATGATTAAATTCCTTGGGTTTCTGTGCCCATGAACCTTACAAATAGGGCATAGTGGACGGTTCTCTGCATTTTGTGTTTCTCTCCTTGCATTAACCTAGCTTCTGAAGAAATCTTCGTGGAGAAAAGATTGGATCCTTCTACTAAACTCGTGGATCTGGAGAAGATGCCGCCCTTCTCGAGGTGAAGAAACAACATCTCCCAAAGGATAAGCCAAGGAAGAAGTGGGAGAAGAAACTTGTCAAGAAGTCGAAGATGTCCAAGAGGATCGAGAAGGGGGATCATCAGATTCGATCAGAGAGGTTTCAGAGAAGATTCGATCCAGTGCTTGGTAGGAGTTGGATAGTACGGGGGCTTGTTCGTCGACTAAGGCTCTTATTTCGATCTCGAGTCGACTAGAAACTACTAGCGCTCCTCAACCAGCCGGAGAACAACTAATAGTGGTCAACAACCGATCGGGATGAAAGGAGTTGTTGATCTCTCGCCATCTAATCGGGGCAGAATCTCGATTATTTGGTATGGGATGGAGAGGATTATGAGTACATGTTTTATTGTCGTAGAATTTTTTAAATTTTTTTCTTTCTTTTTATTACTTATGTCTCCTAAAATAGACGAGGATGTTCGAATTGATCCAACTGCGACGTCTGCTCCTGCACATCATGTGACGACCAGGAGCGAGAAGAACATAGTCAACCGCTCGGTCTACCCTGTCGAGATCCACTAGGAAATGGCTAAAAGATGCAGGATGTTCCCACGGACTTTGACTCGCTGCTTGGGTGAAGTTGAGGTCACTCTGGCTTGAATGATTGACGCTGAGCAAGAAGAGGATCTCCGCGAAGTGCTGGCCTGACTAGAGGAAGTTTGAGGGGAGACTTTTGCTTTTTGTCGGGAAGCGTCTGAAATTCAGGAGGATGCTTATGTGCAAAGGGCCCACTTTGAGGTCGATTGAGCTAATCAATTCAAGCTCGGTGGGCAGATGTTGTGCACGAGGTTACTTAAGTAGTGTCTTGCATTGGCCATGGCGGTCGAAGACCAATTTGTAAAATACTTTTTGTCGAAATAGTGTTCGAGTGTAATCCTTTAATATTTTCGAAATAAGATTCTATTTTATTTCCTTCTCAAAATTTTCATGCAACGATTCCTCTTACGTCGTATAAATTAGGACTGAATGCGCTCTTTTGCGCTTGCTTTGTCTTTTCTTTTACCTTTCTGTCGTTTGGTTACTTCTTTCTTTGTTGGGTTTTTCCTCTCTTTTTTTTTGATGGCTCCAAAATGCACTTCATAATCCTTCAGATTGGTGGTGGCGACCAAGTGGTCGATTCTGCCTCCTTCGGAGGTGACCTTTATGGAGAAGGCTTTCATTTTAGACCCGACCATAAAGTTTCTAGCTGCTCGCCAAGACGAAAGAGATACTAATGAGTTCGTAGATAACTTGGTGATTATTTGGGGCATGGTATGTGCCCGCCTCTCTATCAGGAGTTTCAGACGATTTTCAATTGATACACCGTTATTTCAACTGAGATTTAGCCGAACTATATAATCATGACTTATGCACTCTTTTGTCAACACAAATGGATTCCGTGGTCGACTGACCTGTTTAGTCATATGTTCTTCTGGGTAGAGGTCGATGGGTATGTTCAGTTTGGAACACTTGATCGATTCTAGCTCTCGGGTTTGGAGGACAAAATGAAGGTTTGGAGGTTGAAGTTCCTCATTGCCTCATTTTCTTCAAGCTGGGGGATCAAGACCGTCCCGAGTATAGGCGCCTTCAAGAGAAAGAAGGGGACAAACTATTCCTGCATTGAGGGTGTTGGGTTCAACGAGCTTCTGTCGATTTCCCAGTATACTGTCTCGGCGATTATTAATAGGCCTTGTTCCGGAGAAGTTCGACCGAATGACAGCGGAATTTTGGACCACCTTTGATGCAGAGGAAATAAAATTGGAGGCAGTGGTTGCTACTTGAAACACTCTAAAGAAAGAAAAAGTCGAGGCACGGGCGAATTTGGTTCCTGCCAAGAGAGCTGCAGCGACCGAGAAAAGGTCGATTGAGGCACGTAGTGACGGAGCCGACACTAGAGCTTCAGATTTTATTTTTTTTATCTCTGTGACTACAGTGGTGGTCCGAAGAGTGTCCACTGGTGAATTAATCATTATAGAGAGAAGAACCTCGATTTTTACTAACACATACCTATTGGGAGCAGCTCCTTCTGACATGGATTGGCTAGAACCTAAATAGTCGTCTGGTCTCTCGGAGGAGAGCGAACCTGAAGGAGATGCTTAAACGGAAATGAAGATGAGGTCAGCTTCCCCTCATCCCGATATCGTGACGTTCATAGGTGTGTCCGCTTGGAGCGAAGCTTGTTGGCCCTCTTCTACTGCTTGGACCGAGTCAGGGACTTAATCGGAAACATCATTCCAGTAGGAAGAAATGTGCCACCGGGAAGGAAAGGAGTCTGCTTCTAGATCGATTCTTCTGTCGCCTCTATCTATTTAGAAGAAGATAAATGGGTCCCTTCTCGAGTAGTGGGAGCACAGTTGTGGACCGACTTTGATGGGCGATACGTTGCGATCGACTGGGAGGTGGATTGTTTTACTAGTTCTTTGGCAGAGTATTATCTATCCACATTGTTGGAAGTGATCTAGTCTCGGGGCTTTGCCAAGTCTCTTAGGCAATCGAGCGTCCAAAGCTCTATCAGAAGACACATCACTGCCACATCAAAGCGTGAGAGGCTTCCCACCTTCAATCGATGGCCCTTGACCGAGTGGAATCGAAATGGGTTGCCACCGTAGAGAGGGTCGAGACTCCGACTATTTTTGCAAAGGAGGCGGAGAAGCTAACAATGGTGGCCGAGCGGAAGCTGGGGCAACGGAGGATGACATTTCTACTGCGTCGGAGCTTATGTTGGTGATCAAACAAGAAAATCTGATGCTGAAGAAAAAATGACGATTTTGAAAATCAGAGTATATTTCTTTGAGATGCTCCATTTTCATCCGCGACACGTGAAAATTTTGAATGAGCTGCTTCGGGTCAATATCATCATGCCGATCGACCGATTCGTTAGGTCGAATCTTTTGGACCCTAAATTTGCAGACTTAGAAGAATTTGTTTTGAGGGATCCACAAGAGAGGACTCGGATCTTAGAAGTGGCCAAGGATCTTCTACCCTGAACTCTAGTTGGCCTCTTGTGACTTTGGAAAATTTTGCTTACAGATAACTTTGTAAAGATATATATTTGTTGTAAATGAACTTTTTTGCAGAGAAAATTTGTACATTTTTATATTTTGAAACGAATGAAGCTTTCAGTCGTATTTTGTTTACCTTTGCTTCTTTCATTATTTTACCTTTACCTCGCTATTTCCTCGTGATAGTGTGTTGATAATAGTTGATGATTCATAACTTCAGAAAGATCATTGGTCATGTTTTGATATGTTGCTGCCCGACACAAGTTTTGTATCTCCTGTTGTTTCATTTTGTTTGTCGGGTCATCGTCTCGGTCGGGCCACACCTTTCACTAGGTCCTAAGCGGATATGGTCCCTGTCTTCGCGAGGTTAACCATCGAGACTCGCTACTGGAGCAATTTGCGCAGTATCCTTCGTCGGGATTATCGCTACTAGACATGAAACCACCTCCAGAGTTTTATTCGTGTCGAGTTTATATACATGAGCTTTTTTATGCTTGATGTTGAGGGTCGGATTTTTAGCGTTAGGACGTTGATCAAATGCCTATCTCGTCGTTGTCAATCGTCATTATTTTTTTCTACTGATCAGATGTCTTTTGGGTCATTGTCGGTTTATTTTAAGGTACTGACACCCAAATCATGTCTTACTTTTTTCTAGGTATCAATTGCTTTGTCTGATTTTCTTGATCTGATTACCCCTTGGGGTAGGCTTATTAATTGAATCTTGTCGTTCTTTTCGTAGGGGTAACCATGAAACTTGTTTTTGGAGTGGTTTACTCGATACCTTTTGCGGAGCTTGTCACTAATTGATAGAGAACCACCTCTAGATGGTTAATTGGACCTAGGAAACCAAGTTTCACGATGCGGGAGCATTATTGGTTCGAGTTCTTTAAGTGTCAATTGGACCTAGGAAAATATTAAAATAATTCATTGTTTTTTTATAGTAAAAGAAATGTAAAAGGTTCGAAATAATAATGTCTTTTCATTAAAGGATTGGGTGTTAGCCGCTCGGAGTTGTCAGAGCGTTTTTGTGGTGTCATCGGTTGGCTTTCCTTAGGGGAGTTCTCCGATCGTTGGGGGTCAGCTATCCGCTTTTAAGAATGTGGTTCTCGCCTCCGAGCCAAAGCTTCTCGGAAAACGATGGAAACAGGATTTTTCTACTCATGGATCTGTTGTTGCATGAACTCCTTGGTGTGTTCTCTGTTATGAGTGTCTTTATGGTGAAGCCCTTCTCATTGGCGTTGCCTATTTTCTTGTTGGTAACATGCTTCATCATCACACTGTTTAGGATGTTGAATCTACATTTGACTTGTGAGACATGCCCGAGGAATATAGCGGTAGGAATCAGGAAGGGTAGAGAGAGAGAGATAGAGATGAGCGCAGAGTGATTGGTCCCTCTGGAGCAAAATGGAGTATTCCCGGGCTTTTGTGACCCATTTTATGTATCACATATGGAGGTTATAAGGATAATGAGGGAGACTTCATACAAAAAAGGGTCAAGAGAGAAGAGCGAAAAGAGCCTTAATACATGTTCTTCTGATTTTCTTATTTATAGAAGATAGATGCACCAAAAGGTAAAACTATATGTTTCATCCCTTTGTACAGGGTATTTTGGACTTTTTGCATGCTTGAACCTTTTGTGTAGCAGGCATTTGGTCAACTTTTTGAATGGGAAGTGTGTTGGTTCTTGAGTAGGATGGCCGGTCAACTTTTCTGATTATTGTTTCTTGGTGATCTTTGAGGGAGCTTTTGAGAGTGCTTTGCATTGATACTGTTAAATCGTTGTAGGTGCTAGACCATTGTCTAATCATTTTCTTCAGAGTGATCGATGTGGATGTCTGTCTCCTGTTAGCTTGGATGACCCTTCGGTCAGCTGAGTTTGTCTTTGGTCGGCTTGGTTGGTTATCAGTCGGTCAAATTCGTGAGGCTTTATGGGTTTTCGGCAGAGGGATCCTCATCATATCTCCTTTGATCTTAAATCGTTAGATTATCTCGAGAGTTATGCTGACATATTTTTGGTGTACAATTCAAGTCTTATTTGAATATTGTTAGAAAGTGGTGATTCGTCAGTAAGTTGTGGAAGTTTCATGATGGGAATTCATGTGGAATTTTGGTTGGGGCAACAATTGACAAGAATGGCGATATATGAAGGTGAAGACAAGTTCACACTAAAGCTTGATGGAGACAAGGATCACGAGGATCGGTGGCTTTTAACGCAATAGTTCATGTAGGAGCTTGCTAGGGGCAACAATTGACGACACTGAAAACATTTGAAGGAGAACATAAGTTTGTGCCAAAGCTTGCTAGGGTCAACAGTTATTGGAACTGACAACATTTGAAGGAGAAGAAGATTTTGTGAGAGAGCTCAGGGCAACAATTGACAGGGTTGACGACATTTGAAGGATCTTGCTAAGGCAGCAATTGATGGGGTTGTGGCACTCAAAGAATAAGATGCGTTTGTGTGGGAGCTCCCTTGGAGATGGGTCCAACAACATATGGAGAAGAGGTGTTTTTGATGGAAGCTTTGTGAGAATGGAGAATTGTAGGGTTTGAACAAACTTCAAACCATGTTCGAATTTGAGGTTGGCTTGAAGTAGTTTCGAAGGTTGTAGGGTACAATAAGTATTCTTATTGAAATAAATTTTCATGCATAGTTTTCATAGAAATGAGAAGGCAGACATATTTAGCCAAGTATGAAGAGTCAATTTTTCCCTTTTGATTTGTGTTGAAAAATCACGATGAAAAACCTTTTAATTTGATTTCACATTCTCCATCGTGTTGTAACCATGACCAATTAAGTTACTGAGTGGCTTGCTTATCTTTGTGAGTACAAATTGTCAATCAAGAAGGACGGAAATCAAACAGCTAAATTAGAAGTTTTCTATAATTAGAAGCTTCCTTTTTTTCATTATCTTTATTCTGATTTATTTCCCTTTTAGCTAAATATTTAGATTAGGAATATATATTATTAAATTACCTAAAATAGATTATGCACTTCATTTTGTACCTAAAATAGATTTTAAGAGTATTATTTAATGGAATGAAAGCAAAGGGGAAAGACATCGAGTCTATTCAGAATTCAGCCTATTTTTTTCAAAACTTTGACATTGTATTAGAGCCAAAATTTTGCCCTAATCACCGATAGTTACTGGAGGATCATCAAGACTCCATTCCCGCCATCCTTGCTGGAAGGGAGGAACTATTGATTTGCCTTCACTTGCCTCGCTCGAAACCATGGCCTTCTCCGCCTGGTACGTTCCATTCGGCCCCTCTTCCGACCACGACTAGCGCTACTCTTGATGATGTGGTTTACAAGCGCAGCTCCGGTGGCCTCCTTGATGTCCGCCATGATTTCTCAGCACTCGCCAAGTTCCCCGGTTCTTACTGGCATGATCTCTTCGACTCCTGCGTCGGTCGCACCACTTGGCTCTATGGCTCCGGTGTCTAGTCCAAGAAAGAGTTCGTTCTCCTCGATATAGATGCCGATCACATCGTTTCTCTCTTCGAAGGAAACTCTTATCTCTTTTGGGCTGAGCAGCATGGTCGTGAACATCTTG
>NEWO01000023.1:3071065-3131380 GCA_003013225.1 Phalaenopsis aphrodite | reverse complement strand
AGTTTCATCAGCATTGGCTTGGTAGACCTGAGAATTTTGACCATTTTCATTGCAAGCACAAGATCTATAAGATGAGAATAATTTTGAACAATCAATCATATAATCAATTGCGCTATAATCAATTATCCAAAAATGAAAAAAAAATTTAAGGTTGGCATATAATAATGTAGCGGCTAGAGCGTTACCCTTACTAAAGAGCAAGAGAGAGGTAGTGACAATTTTTTAGATTGAAATAGTTTTTTCAAGTGCTATACTTGTTTCTTGGTGAAAGGTCTCACATCTAAGTTGGTAGAAACTCTAGAGTTTCATCAGCATTGGCTTGGTAGACCTGAGCTTAATGTTTATATTTTGATTTCCAATTTATGGGCTTGCCGTAAAACTTGTTTCCTTCATATGTGATGATTTTTTGGGATGCCCACACCAACATGGGTAGGGGAATTGGTTTTGGAATTACTAGGACCAGTAGAAACGGTAGAATATATTTGGGCTCTAGTCATCGCAAACTTGTATGACATCATCAAAGAAGGGGGCGAATATGAAAATTCGAGTCGATTTCAGTTGTGAGTTATTTTCGAGCTTAAAGCTAAGTAGAGGAGAAGTTAGCGGAGATGACTCCAATGAAGAAGAGGCCGACGGGGTTGAAACAGATTTGAGTGTTTGATGGGCCTACTTCGGATCCAGTTTTATTCTCTGATTCACAACACTAGGGAACAGAAGCCTTCTCCGTGAAAACTAGAGGAACAAAAAGAACAAGTCTTTTTTCCCTCAAATTATAAATTCCAATGGCGTCGAAGACCAAGATTAAACCAGTGGAGAAGCTTGCCACTAAGAAGCCCACTGCTGAAAAACAAAAAATGGCAAAAGAGAGAGAATCAAAGGTGGGGAAGAAAGTCCATGCCGAAAAAAAGCCTCGTGTTGAGCAACAACTTACAATGTCAAAGGAAAGCATCAAGAATAAGAAACTGAAATCCTCTGTCGTGGCAGGTCTAAAACCCTCGATGACATAATCGTGAGGATGCTGCAACATCAAAACCTAGTGGAAGCATATCCAAATCCCTCGAATGTTGAATCAGGTGACATCAGTTTTCAGAACATCGCAATCCAGTCATTGCCTTCCCAGTTAGCTCTAATCGTGATTGTATCACAATTGGTCGCTGAACGTAGTAATCGAAATGCTGCCTTCCCAGCTAGATTTAATCGTGACCATATCATGAGGGGATCTCTGAACGCCGTAATCCAGTTGTTGTCTTCCCAACTAGCTCAAATCACGACTTTCTCATAAAAGGTTGGTCACGAAGACAATGGCATTTGGCAAACCTGGGTGGCGTAGGAGTAAAGCTACGGAACCCGCAAACAATTGACGAAATTAGATTGGAGTTTCGAAGGCCAAAATCTATTATAGGTTTTGAGAGGGGAAAAATAATTATTCATGTTCATTTTTTTAAGACTCGGTAACAAGATAAATAGCAGGGGAAGGATATCACATTAGAAAAGTCACAAAATCCTCGGGCTAGAAAAAGGAAATTAAAATTACCAACAATAGCTGATTCTAAAAGAAGAAAGTACTAAAAATAAAAGATACCAAAAGGAAAATTCCATCAACAACTTTACCATGCATCAAGTGCTTAGTATGTATTTATGTGTGGCAATTAAAGAGGATTTTTTTGGGCAATTTACATACAAACCATACAATTCTTATGCATTTACATATCCAACACCTAAAATTTAATATTTATATTGATGACACTTTGAAATCAAAAAAATATGCTTGAAGGGTGTAGAAGGGTGTACTTCGCTTTAAAAAAGTTAGTGATAGTTGGTATTTTTTATGCAATTTGAATGATTTGAGTGTTATGTATGAAATATGAAAGTTTGGGTGTTAGATATGTAAATATATAAAAATTGTATGGTATGTATGTAAATGCCCCCAGTTTTTTAAAAGGTGAGGGTTTGCTTCAATTTCATCAAAATAGGCCACTATATGTTTACCCTTGCATGGACGAACACAAGTCCCATATATGTGCATTTACAAATATAAGTACCACTCTCTCAATGTATAACATTAGACACGAATATAAATATGTATACTAATTACAATACAGTGATCCATAAAGATACATAGGGGCACACTTGTACACGGATATGTGAGAGGGCATGTGTAGTTTCTCAACAAACAGCTACATGGACATGAAAATCATAATTGCAATTAACATTAATCCTAACAAATTTAGATCAATTTTACAGAACCTACTCATCCATTTATTCATACCAAGTGCTACAAAAAGTGTCAAATCTATTTTGCACAATCGCTAACATTATTACCATCTAAAACCTTTTTTTTCCTTATTCTTCCACAAGTACTTTGTCAACATGGTTGTATTAGTGCATGTTACGCTATCATGGTATAAACCCAAATCACAAGTCAATTTTTTACTACATTACCCCATATAGGAATTAGTATCATTCTCTCTCTAACATAATCATTATACATTCAACTTAACATTCTTATTTTTTGCCACACTTAGCAAAACTATAAGTGACATTTTTATCGCAACACTTAGCTTTATCGATCTGATCACAATTTACAAAAATTATTTTAAAATCTAAAAAAGATCCTATTATTTGATACTATTGTAAAGTAACTTAACCTTAGCCATAAATTTTAAGCACATGGTATTTTACACTAAGAAGCGCATCTAATCAATATATATATATATATATATATATATATGAAAATCCCAATGGCTGATTTTATTGAAATAGAAAAGGATACATAAAGGTTGTATGAGAAAAGTGCAAAGAGGCACCCTACCCATACTATACAAGTACATAAAAACTCCAACAAAAGGTATAGGTAGTCTCAAAAAAATTAAAAACAAATTTAAAACATGCAGAAAACAGTAGCTAGAGACGAGCCAGTTTAGTCCTGCCTCTTTCTCTAGTTTAGGAGCGGAATCAGTTAACAAGCTTTGAAGAGTCGTGTCATTGTCAGGAGTCACCAAAGTATCATCCATTAAGTTTTCAAGTATGAGTAAGCCCACAGGCTTCCTCTTCCGCCGAGAAGTGTAAACCTATCATTCTTTATCTGAAGACTGGCTCATATGATCCTCGATCTGATTTGATGTTTGAACCGCAGTAAGAGGAAAGACAGTCGTTGCCACCGCGATAGGTTCCAGTGTATATGAAGTGTGAATTGTTACATCTTTACTTGATGCTTCCTGAATAGGAGCTGTGGGACTATCCTAATTTTCAGTTCGAACATTATCCATTGTAGTATGGTCAGGAGAAGGGATCCCAGGGGCAGACACCAACTCCTGTCTTATGGTGTTTCCCTTCTCAGGTTGGCTGTCATCAAGTTTGTTGGGAGCGCGTTCAGGCACATGGGGTGCGCTAACAGCGTGTTCCTGCTTTTGACTATTGGTTCTCAACTGTGGGTGCAATTTAAAACATTTCTCCTGCTAGCGTCCAAACATTTTGCGGTGTTTTTAATAGTATGATTTTTGTTCCATAATGCTTTTTTGTCAATATCAATTGTGAGTAGATCCAAGTCAGACTTCTTCTACATCCGGCAGTGTAATATCTCGTTCAATCAAAATCCTTGCAATACAGGGTCTTGAGAAATGAACTATAGGTAAATCTACCTGCAAAGGTTTTCCAAGGATAGTCTCAATTGCATATAAGATAGATAGATCAAAGAAATGAAGCTTGAGTGCAATTGGGGGTTCTTGACTGGGATCAAAATTGGGGGTCCATTTGAGCAATTTCATGTGTTTGTCCTCAATTGTGCTGAATTTCTTTAAGAAAATCCTCGTGTAATCATCTTTTGTGTTCAGCTGTATCATAACATGTCTTCCATCGAAATAATCCACCTGTCAATCCCCAACCAGTTTGAAATCTTCAAAAACCTTCTTAATGATCTCCATCTTCGAGCAACCTAATTGAAACTTTCCAACTAGTGTAAATTTATATTTTCCTGCACGAGTTGAAATTTCAGCGTCAGAGAAGAAAATTGTTGGTATGCCCGCCTTTTTCTCTACTTTTTTAATGAGATTGCAATGGTCATTTCCTGCAACATAATCATGATAACTCTGTGGGAATACCGCACTATCTACGAGGTGAAAAGGGGAGCTGCGTTTGTGAATCACTGTAGTATAGGAGAGTTTGGTGGGGTTATCACCGGTGAGGGCGGCGGCGTAAGAAAGCCCTGAGGCCATTACCGCAGCTAGTGCCAAACTGCAGCATAAAGAAAAGTTGCAGGATCTGTTGCAGACTCGCGCGCTGAGCCGAGCAGAACGACGAGCGGCTCGCAGACGCTCTGAGCCGAGCAGACGACGAGCGGCTTTGGCGCAGACAGGAAATGCAACTGACGACGCGAATGGAAGCAGACCACCGAGACGAAGCAGGCGACATGAGACGACGCAGAATCCCGAAGCAGAAAGGAAGTAACGCGAGATGCTATGGTTAGCCATGGGGCAGAACCCTAGCAGAGCGAAATGACGACATTATATATATATATATATATATATAGATAGTATTATGTATGATGGTTTCAAACTACTATAAAATCTCATTTTTTGCATTGATTCATGGATATCCACATTTTAAGATAATATCGCATAATTAGGTCACCACTCAATGAGGCTTGAACTATTTAAAATTATCTCACCTATGATTTTTATCCAGCTGCATCTACGGAGAAGTGGACCTTCCTCCGTAACTTAATTATTAATTGGTGCCTCTCCCCTGGATAAATGGACAGTCGCCAAAGTCTAACAATTTAAAATCTTGTGCTCTCTCTCTAAAATAAGAAAAGACTAGGCATGAAAGGTCCCCTCTCTTGGAGAACAAGTCCTATGTCTCTCAATGAACATTATTCTCCAAGTGTCACCCATCAATGTCACAATGAGATTTTATCATTCAATTTTTTTTCTCTTATTGACACATTGAGTTTCCAGGAAGCATGAGTGACCAATTAATAGAGCACATTGGTGAGATATATCCCAAATTTATTGATTCTTATAACCCTGCCAACGGCTCCTACATCACCCAGGCAAAGTTCATGGAACTACTGGCGAGGGATGGTATGCTTCAATCCAAAGATGGCTCATCCTCCACGTTGACTCCTAAATTTAAGCACTTTTTGGGGGCTAAGCATGTTCCCAAAGAGAAGAATCAGAAAATGAATCTCATGAAGTATGACAACCTAAATGCCAACAAATTTTTTTTTCTTTAGAAAAAAGCCTTGAATGCCCTCCATCCATCACAATAAGGTCATGGTACTGACTCCTCTCTCCTTAGCACCGCATCAATTCATGTTCTCCTACTCAATAGCTCCTTTCCTTCTATCCACCAGTCGCTACTACTATTCATGGTCAACTTCCCAAATTGAGGATCCACAATATTATCCCTACCATCCCAATATTATCCTAACAGTGGGGCATAGGTAACTTCAAATGACAAGTCCATGGACAACCTAGCCAATGACAACACCCCAGCTCAAACTTATTCCAAATTCCCATTGGCTAGCTTGTCTCTCTCCCCACAAGGCTAGTATCAATAGTGATAGTTCATGTTAGATCTCCTCATCAAAGAAACACAAATTGGAAAGAAGTCAACATTTCCAATAAAATAACCAGCATTTTTGGCCCTGCACTTTGCGCTGTCAATGTCCACCTTAACGGCTCAAGACTCAATTTTTTAGGAATCATTTACAATGGAGTTGCTTCTCTAGCAACTCTCTACATCATTGACTTATTCCTTCATAGTGCCAAAAAAAAAAAAAAACAAACACACATGAGATCAATGGTCCGCTTTCTCTTCATCCTTCTGATAACATAGGTTAGCAAATAATAACTAAGATCAATGACAGCAATGATTGAAACCCTAAAAATGGGTATATAGTAGTCAACTTGAACTATATAAAAAATTTGAGAAAGGGAAAGGGAAAAAGTGTGATGCCTCATTTTCATGCTTAGCCATTGTCGTGTGCATGTCAGGATGAACACGCAACCCTAATACAGTCAACCTCCACAGGTCATATTGGACCCATTAAGCCTACCTAATTGACTTCAATATTTTGAATGCATTGAACTTAACTCTCTTCTACTTTTCAAATACGCAATGCTCACAAAAACTTAATTCAGTAATGCTTTGGTCATCAAGGAGTCCTCTTTTTCTAATTCAATCATCTCATTCTCACAAATGTGCCCAATGTGTACATGGCAAATCTAGTTGCTTCATCATCTTAATGAAATAAGTAGTAACTATTGCAATAACTACCACTATAGAGAATTATATAAAGCATATAACCCAATTATACTCCTTTATCATAACAAAAAAATTTTATCGACCTTCAACATAATATTTATACCATTTATCATCAAGATTACTAAAGAAAATTAAATTACTTGACCTGGCCCGGAGCTTGGAATTAATCAAGACGAAACCTGACGGTTGGACAAAAGTAATTAATTTTTTTTTCATATTCATTTATCATTTAACAAATGAAAGAGTCACTACCAAATTAAATTAAATCAGTATATTTAAATTTATCTCGTTACTGGTTGTCCGCATCTTCTATAAATATTTTTCCTTCTATCACTTATCTTTTAATACTTAATTAAACTTGAAATGTTAATTTAAAACAACAGTAAGCTAAATAAAGCTAGTGAATACTCATTCTCCTAAACAATAGTAACACATGGGAAAAGAAAATAATATGCATACCAATTAAGTTTAAAATAAATCAATATAAATATTTGAAATGTTATTTAATGAATCTTATTATATCAATAACATATTTATATTACTAGATATTTATACAACCGTCACAGGAGCACCGTCTAAAAATTGTATAACTTAAAGTACTTCAATATCAATATTCTTTTTTATTTACATGCACGAGTACTTTAGCGTTCCTCCGCTAGTATCATAAAAAAGATGACTTCATCATATTCAGTCATGCACATACAAACAATCAATATAGACATATCATTCATGTGTTCATCTCATTTAATTCAATATATTATATATAGCAGAAAACAATGCATTACAGTAAGTAGCTACAAACATTCATAACAATATAACCAATAAAAAAACACATAAATCAAATAAAGCTTGTACCAATATCATCAACTACTAATGCAAAATAGTTGAAAATAACCAAAATATTATTATATCTTAAAAATACAAGAACCAACCTCAATGTCGATTAATTTGACCTGATGTCGACTCCCCTAAAGTTAGAAGTCTAACAATTAGCTTTTCATTATTTAAATATCACATTTTATTACTTCATTTTATGTAATCCAACTTACACACACACATATATACATATTTATAATATATATATATATATATATATATATATATATATACACACACACACACACATGGCGAACCCTAGCGTCATTCGGCTTCGAGCTTCCTCTCGCGTCGTCTGCTTCTTGCGTGGTCAACTTCCTCGTGTCGTCTCGCGTTTGCTTTCGCTTTCGCGTCTCGTCTGGCTGGTGCTCTGGTCGTGACTGCGTCTGCGACAGAGCTGCCCGAGCCTGCGTCTCGTCTGCTGACAAAGCTGCTCGACCTTGTTGCATCTCGTCTGCCACAGAGCCGCTCGACCGCTCGACACCCTTCTGCGTCTCCTCAGCGACGGAACTGCCTGGTCTGTTCGGCTCTGCCTCTGTCGTCTGCGACAGAGCCTTTTGACACTCGTGCAGCTTCTCACTATGCTGCAGGTTGACACTGGCTGCGGTAATGGCCTCAGGGCTTTCCTACGCCGCCACCCTCGCCGGTGATAACCCCGTCAAACCATCCTATGCTACAGTGGTTCACGAACGCAGCTCTCATTTTCACCTCGCAGATAGTACGGTATTCCCGCATATTTACCATGATTCTGTTGCAGAAAATGACAATTGCAACCTCATAAAAAAAAGTAGAGAAAAAAGGCGGGCAAACCAACAATTTTTTTTCTAAAGCTAAAATTTCAACTCGTGCAGGAAAATACAAATTTACACTAGTTGGAAAGTTTTAATTATGTTGCCCTAAAATGGAGATCATCATGAAGGTTTTTGAAGATTTCAAACTGGTTGGGGGTTGGCAGGTGGGTCATTTCAATGAAAGGCACATTATGATATAGTTGAGCACAGAAGATGATTACACAAGGATTTTCTCAAAGAAATTCATCACAATTGAGGGCAAACATATGAAATTGCTCAAATGGACTCCCAATTTTGATCCCAGTCAAGAACTCAATTGCACATATCTGGTTCTCATTACCTGAACTCAAGCTTCATTTATTTGATCTACCTATCATATATGCAATTGAAACTATCCTTGGAAAACCTTTGCATGTAGACTTACCTACAGTTCATTTCTCAAGGTCCTCTATTGCAAGGATATTGATTGAACGAGATATTAAACTACTACATGTAGAAAAAGTCGGGCTTGAATCTGCTCACAATGGTTATTGGCAAAAAATTATTATGGAACAAAAATCATACTACTGCAAGCACTGCAAGATGTTTGGACACCCACAGGAGAAATGTTTCAGATTGCACCTACAATTGAGAACCATTAGTCAAAAGCAGGAACACACTATCAGTGCACCCCATGTGCCTGAACACGCTCCCAACAAACCTAATGACTGCCAACCTGAGGAGGGAATCACCACAAGACAGGAGTTGGTGTTTGCCCCTGAGATCCCTTTTCTTAATCATATTACAATGGATAATGTTCGAACTTAAAATCAGGATAGTCTCGCAGCTTCTATTCAAGAAACATCAGGTGCAAAGGTAACAATTCACACTTCACATACACTGGAACTTATCGCAGTGACAACGACTGTCTTTCCTCCTACTGCGGTGCTAACATCAAATCAGATCGAGGATCACATGAGTCAGTCTTCAGATGAAGAATGACAGGTTTACACTTCTCAGCGGAAGAAAACTGGGGGCTCACTCCAACTTCGAAACTTAATGGATGATACTTTGGTGACTCCTGGCAATGACACAACTCTTCAAAGTTTGTTATCTGGTTCCGCTCCTAAAACTAAAGGAAGAGGCAGAACTAAACTGGCTTGTCTCTAGCTACTTGTTTTCTGCATGTTTTAAATTTGTTTTACATTTTATTGAGTCTATCTGTATCCTTTTATTGGGGTATTATTGTACTTTGTATCGTATTTTTGGTGTCTCTTTTGGGCTCTTCTCATACAACATTTATGTATCATTTTCTATTTCAATAAAATCAGCCTTAGGCTTTTCATAACACACACACACACACACAGCGAGGCAGAAAGCCTAGAACAGTAGTGATAATGAGATGGAGGGTTGGGATTGCTAGGGGCAGCAAGAGAAAGGGTTATGGACTGCAAGATAGTAAGAAAAGTGCTACCTTGTGCAGGGACAGCGAGGACGAAGACAGTTTAGGTATCATAAATTTATCCACATCTACGGTCTAGGTATTTGATTTATCCACATTTGCTTAAATTTCTTTTTAGAAAATAGAGTATCATAAATTTTATCAAAAATAAGTGCCCTCGATCATAAGATAATCTCTCTAAATATTGCATGTGTCCATTTTTGAGTCCTCCCTTTAAAGGTAGTGAGGTAATTAACAGTAAACAATCACCAAGTGGGAGTACAAATATCGTTTCAAAATGCAATTTATTGGTAAGACTTTTCGTCATGTATAAGTATATTCCAATTTCAAACATAATGCAGTCGTTGTCTTCTCCTTTAAGACATCCTGTAAATTTTGATTTGATAGTTTGAGATAAAACCTTTCTATCCTTCCATTGCTTATTTGACATCCACAATTAGGCCATTTCAACAAATCGTAGCCGTATTATGTAAAAATGCAATTGTGTAAAAATAACCCGCATTTTAACCTAACAAAGTGAATATATGGATTTGCAATCCAAAAAAAATTTCATACATCATTGTTGTCACTATGGAGAAAAAGGATTCATATAGCCGACCCCACGTAGTGGGATTAAGACTTTGTTGTTGTTGTTGTTGTTGTATTGTTGTCATCATGGAAATAAAAAAAGGCGCTATTATACATCATGTTATAAAATTGGTGCAATAAACAATGAAATTATGTGAAAAAGCAAAGACAAAAAAACCTATGACAATAGTAGGAGAATTCATTTTATCGAAGGAAAAAGTTAATAAGTGTCAGGACCCATAAAACTGAACTAAAGAAGTGGGTTGTTCCTTGTACAAAGCAAAAAAGTATTTATAAACCTTCTACAAGACTTTTATAAAGAAAATATTAGAGAGGCACCAATAAAGCAAAAATATATGGATTGCAATCTAAATACTATTATAAGATTAATTTGTAGGTAGATGTCATTAATCCGTGTGCTAGTAATTTCCTATTAAGTCAAGCGGGGCCTCTACAAAACTTTTATAAAGAAAATATTAGAGAGGGACCAATAAAGCAAAAATATATGGATTGCAATCTAAATACTATTATAAGATTAATTTGTAGGTAGAAGTCATTAATCCGTGTGCTAGTAATTTCCTATTAAGTCAAGCGAGGCCCATATAATTCAAGAGATTGAACAACAATCCATCCAATCAGTCTCTCTCTTCTCTTCTTTCTCCATTTTAAGAAAAGCAAGCATTCATCTAGTACTTAATTACCATTTATTGAAATCACTTTCAATGCATAATCAATTTTTGTTTTTAAAAAATCACTTAAAATCCTTTATTTAATTGTTATATTTCTCTCTCTCTCTCTCTCTAATTACCACACTCCCCCTAATAGGAATTAGCTCAACCCAAAAACTCCTCTTTCTCGATGAACATCCTCATCCAGAACCATCCATTAACTTCATGATGAGATTTGATCATCCGCATGCAGTAACATTTTTTACATCAATATTTTAAAATTAGTAATCACATATATGATTGTCATTCTATCATTTCAATTTCTAGGCCTCTGGTCTTAATATTGCCTTAGGAAAAGCATAAAATAAAAAAATTGCAAAGATGAGATAATCCATTGCCTGTTATCCTTGGAACACATAATCACAACAAAGAAAAACATATCAGCTTCAGAACAAAAACTATGGAGTGCATTCATGCATCCACATTTTATAAGAAATAACGTTCATAAGATCATTTCCATGCATCTCAATGATATAGCAAGAATATCCACAGCCACCCAGAAAAAAACCATCCATCATAAAGAGCGCTCATCTGTTCTATGCATCAATAAATCCTATTTTTCCGTTATCATGCCTAAACCAAATCAGATGTCAATAATATTGACATAAAAAGAGAATAAAAAGCTTCAAATCTAAAAAAGCAGGCACAAATTTGGAATACCCCCAATATTAGGCACATGACCCCTATTATTTTTATACTCAAATGTGCGAGAAAAATCAATATTTGGTTGGACATTATGCATTCATAAATCTAAATGCGATTGCGCACATGAATGCACGAGATATTCAGATGCTTATGGTGCATATTCAAATGCCCGTTATTTCAAAATTGCCATATATAACAGCATGCTCTGTGAGTCTGTCAAACAACTTGTGCATATTTCTGCATTAATTAAGCGAAATTGGTATACTATAATATCATATGCATTTTTAACATTTTATTTATCCACTGCAGTATCATTTAAGCAAACATGCCGGTCTTAGGCAAAACAACGATGAAATTCATTAGATTGTTGCCATTTCAATTGTTGTGATGGCCGGATTTGTAAACTAACTGCAATATTTAAAGTAATAGAAAATCTCCACAACCACCAAATAGTTTAGCAAATTCCCTATTAACCCACAGCCACACCAGAATCATGAAATTGCAAAATAAAAAAAAAAAGGGCTTACATTAAGTTCAATAGATTATAGAGGTATCTTAAAAATAATTTTATCCATTTTCATTAGTAAAATTTCAATAATTTCAATAAATTAACAATATTAAAATAAATGTTTATATTTTTTTGGGAGGTTTCATACCCATGACTTCTTACTGGAGATGAAGAGTCGTGACCAATCAGCCTCATGTCAGTATTAAAAATGAATGATTACAGGAGCGCAATTTAAGCTAGATAAGCAAAATAGGGCAATTAAACAAAAATTTATAGAACTATTGAAAAGTTAACCATTATTCTCTTATGGTTTTTTAATGTTTTTGCACCTAAAATTGTAACCTGACTAAAAACTAAAAAAACATTGCAACGGTAAGAAAGTGATCTCCTCAACATGTAGTTACAGGGTGTTAACAAAGAAAATTACTGAAAACATGAATGACTAACGTGATTAGACGTTGCAGCCGCTCCATTCTCAGTAGAAACTCCTGTAGTTGTTTCAGGTTCTGAATTATCCAAATCTGTCTGGCTTGTGCCCCTCGGAAGAGTTATCTCATCTTCAATCAACTGAATTGCAGCATTCAGAATTTTCAATTTGATGTAGATGTAATGTTTATAAGAAAAAAAAACATCAAGCAAATTAAAGTTACTTACCGTTGCTGATTCTACAAAAACAATTCCATGCAGATTTAGCCTAAGCTTGACTTTCAATTTGGTTTTATCACTTTGAGGAGCTTGGAAAGGCCCAATCTGCATACAAAAAGTTCGTTAAAAACTCATTCTTCAGGGCTGTTTGGCTGCAATTAGTAAATCGAGTAAATCAAAATTTAATAAATCCAACAAAATCCCAGATTTAGTAAATCCGGGATTTAGACTGAAACAAAGCCAAAATCAAGTTTAAGGGGAGTTGGATTTGTGTAAGCGAATTTAGACTTTTGGCTCTACCAAACAGCCCCTTTACAGCAAAACAAAATATAGCATTACCTCCGAAAAAAGAGAGAGACAGAGAAACAAGACTAACATCTAATTTAAGATTGTTTTGAACAATTATTTGTCTATTGATTAAGCATTAAGTATCCAAATATGCTGGACTTGAATGATATGAAATCCAAGTTACTTCGCTCACTTAGGTTTCTCATATATTCAAGCTATTGTTGTTTTCAAATGTGTTGAAAAAATAGCTTGGCTCGTATAACTTTATTTTAAAGCATAAAGCCCTTATCATCCCCAAAGTAGGGGCGTACACCTTATGACCAATATGTAAATCCCTTACAGACGCATCTTATTTTTGCTCCCTCAAAACTCTCTCCCCTACCCTTAACAGTCATCTTCCAAGTTTCTAAGCACCATTAGTCCCATCTAATTGTCATCATACCACCATATCCCTATCAATCTCAAAACCATCGCATCATAACCCATCCATATCTCTTCCTCCAAAAAATACCGAGCCTCAAACTGTTTATCAACATTCCTACACAGCCTCAAATTCAAGCAAAGACAGGTGGAAAAATACAAATGGAGAAATGGTTTGAAAAACAAATAAAAAAATTGGTGAAGAGTACTGATGGTTCCTTGCAGAAGAATACCGATGGGCTCTATGCTGAAGAGAACAAAGGGCCCACTGAAGAGAAGCAATCCATCCTCTTCAGAAGGCAGAAGCAAGCAATTCTACTATAATAAGTGCAGCAATGAGATGTAACCATCAATTCTAGGCTGAGATACAATGGCATCCGCGGAGGAATGAGAGGGGCAAGTGCACAGGTGAAGCACCCGAAGCAGTCTAATCAGCATTGTGATGGAGGATAAAGGTGGAGATCAATATGTGGTTGATGGCAGGAAGATTGTTTGAGGAGATCGAAGGATGGAGAGAGACTAAAGGTGTTGAGGCTGCCATTAGCAGTAGTGTTATAGAGCTGACATTTCTGGTTGGGAATAGAAAATTTATGACTAAAAAGAAAAAATAAACAGCTATATAAAGATAGTGTGCAGCCCACTGATTCAAAAAGTAGACACGATTGATACTACTAGACTAAAAATGTAAAATTTGGAAAAAAAATAGAGCCTCTAATTGATATGGAAATAAAATCAAGAGGATAATTAATCAGATTTCCCAGCATTATTATTTGGGCAGTAGAAATGCATAGATCAAAGGAATTGGAATCGTTAAAATCTCCACAGATTAATCAGCGAATGAAGACTATTATTGGTGGTAATTCCGAAACCCTGCTCTTGAGGCTGAAAATCAAGTCATCATGGGTTTATAGATGAAAATGGATTGTCGATTAGACACTTGATGATAAGAATGAGAATGCAAGATATATGGACAATTGAATGGAAATCAAGATGTTAGATCCAAATTTGTAATATATCTGCAGATGATGACATAACCTTTACAATAAATACCTTAAAGTTTAATAGAACAATGAACATAGAGTGGATCTAAGCAGAAGAAAGAAGATATAAGTTCTTAGAGAAAAAAATCCGAGATTAATATTTAGCTTCAGGCATCAATCAAATGACGCTGTACACAGAAGTGTTGCCAACATCAACAAGTAGCTCCATAACTTAGGCTAGTAGTCCTTTGAGCCTGAACATGGGCAAATAGGCTCCCTTAATAGATGAAAAGGTCTTGTAAATGGGCGAGTAAGCCTTGATGAGGTCATTGTATCTCTCTAATTCTATAGATTTGCCTTGAGCTGGCATGACACTAGCTTAACATGTCATTGAGATATTTTGATATACACAAGGGGAATGTAGGAATTGGCACCGGATTGATCAATTGTAGAAAGTAATTAATTTAAATTGATCCAAATAAGGTTTATTTGTTTTGGGGGGTTAGTTGAGAAAGTATAGACTTCTGCTGGATGTATGAATATTTTAGGATAAATTAAACTAGAAGATAAAATAAAAATTCCATTGTAAATGTCTATGAAAGTTTGGATTCCTTAAATTAAAATCAATATGAATTCTCCTAGACCCTCCCTACCTTCTCCTCTCCTCTCTTCTCCTCTTCATACTATCGTTAGCCTCCTCAAACTATCGAAATCATCATCTATATGAAATACTAGGACACTAGCTCCACTGCCTCTTACGGGAGCTAAAAAATTGTTGTTACTATTATGACAACATACTGCTGAAGATGTCAAAACCATTGAACTAATTACCACTATTATAAACCTGCAAAGAAAGGAAGGAATTTATTAGCAGTCTACAAAACCTGAGAAGAAATCAAAAATTTGCAAGATGTCCAAAAAGAAAATAATCTATGAATGGAAGGGAACTTATTGTATTTATCAAATAATCACAACCCCAAAGGGAAACCTTTTACAACAATAAAATCTACAATGAGGTGCTCATATTTTGATTCATAGATGATCGGCATTCTTCCGAAAAATTCCTATACCATTGTCCTATTTATATATTTTCTCAATGTATCTTACATCATAACATTGGGAGGATAGCACAAATCAAGTTAATATTTGAGTGTCATTCCTTGGCACATTGTACAAATAAAAAAGGGTTACCTAGGCATTGGAGAATAATTTCTTTCCTTAGACACTCTTAAAGAGCCACAAAACAAATGAAAGCACGAGACAGAAATATTTAAAAAATGAAATAAGGGAATGTATTGTATGAGCAAATGACTGCTAAGATAGAGTTACCCAAGTCAAATTTTATTGACCAACAAATTATGTTTTTGCACAAAACTCTAGCATCCCAAGTCCTGTCCTCCTCAAATGGCTACAACAACTAAAGAAGCCCCCCAGTTAACTGTTGCTAATCAAAATGTGATTGTCGCTAATCAAATAAGTAGAAAGCAAGGCCTCTCAAGATAAAAATCCCAAGTTATGATCAGGCAATCAACGACTAAATATTAGAAGAATTGATTAACCAGCTAGAGATTTATTTTACTTTATACAATAACGGCACTAATGATAGGTGGCTTTGCCCTATTGAAAATTATATGCCAAGCTTTTGTATGGTTGAATGCTCGCTTAGGAATAATTTAAGCTATTGATTAAACATCAGCTTTATCCATTGCCCATATGAAATGTTAGTGAACAAATGCCAATCTAAGAAAATGCCAAAAACTATCAATGACTACAGAAAGAATTAGATTTACCCTTAAATCTACCATATTTGATTTCAAATCTTAGCCAAGCCAAAATAATACCAATTACTATAAAATGAAAAAACTCAAAAAAAAAATAGAAAACACAATATCATCAAAAAGAGCCTGTCTACAAAAATAAAGAGAAATACAAAAACTAACCCTTCTCGTAAAAACAATGCCTCTAGTAAGTTTTATGAAGGTGTGCCCTGAACTCTTCCATTTTAAAACTGGAAGGATGGAAAAGAAACAAATGGTGCAATAGTGCATAACAACATGCTAAATACTATGCACAAGACAGTCCTATCTCTCTCTAAATGATAATGCCAAAGAACAAAGCATAAGGTAGTCCTCCAATGAGGCACACATGAGTTATTAATCTCTCTCTAAATGATAATGCCAAAGAACAAAGCATAAGGTAGTCCTCCAATGAGGCACACATGAGCTATTACTCTAAAAATATAAATCATATGAGAAGGGACCAGCATCATCATCAATAGTGACAGAAAAATAACATTTATGATAATCCAATGCAAGAATTAGAGTGAAATACCAAAACCCATCCAAGCCTTATTCTTAGGGCCGGATCCAAAATAGGGATCAAGGATGAAAGAAAATTGATAGTGTAAATTCAAATTCATAACCACAAAAGAAAAATACAGCAAAACATGTAAGGAAGTTCACCTAGGTATATACTAGGCCATCTTTGGCAAGCAATATTAACACATGTAAGTTATCTACACTAGAAATCTTACCAGTGCCAATTCACCGAAGAAGGAAGGACCTTTCTATTTATGAAGGATTACAGCATATCCATTATAAACACGATTACAATATGCCAAGCAAGAAAAATCATCAATGTTGGCCAACAGTTCCTTGCTATGAGTTAGGAACTACCTTATCATGGCATTCACCCATGAAGTCCTGACAGCTTGATATTCAATCTCAATAATAGGATCTGTGAGTTGCTACCAATGAAAGTCTTCATCAACAGATCCAATCATCAAATTTTCAATAATCTTAATCCCTTCGAATTCTCCACAATATGCAACCCAGATATAATTATCGTTGATTTAATTAATCAAACTCTTGATCTCATCTCAGGATTGAGTGGAAGCCGTATTTTTCTCTATTCTTTGCTTACTTAGTCAAGCAGCTTCAATTATGCCTAATTTTTTACCAGTAGGCTGTGCATGAACTATTCCTTGTACAGTCGAGTTTTTTCTTGTGTCAAAAATTTTACCTTCTGTCTTCCCCATCTATATCACTAATGTTTTTACTTGTTTGTCCAATGGATGGAAAAAAAGCCTTGTTTTCTTTGTTGTGGTTAAAACTATAATGATACATAAAAGTAGAAGCTAATTGACGAGTTTGCTTCACTAAGACCTACCACCAAAGTAGTCCATCGAACATGACATCTAGCTCATGTCAAATATATCATTAGCATATCTCTCGATGTACTAACATTTGGCTATAAAAAAGATAATATTTAAAACTTGGTCAAAAATATTTGCTTGAAAATAGAGTGATCCAACCCAAAAGTTAACCTTGTAAAATACCCATTGTAATGACTCTCAAAAAGAACAGGATGTGAAGATGCGTTGGATACCACACCATTAACAAAATAACAAAATAATGATGAAAATTTGTTATCCTTTTTCACGCACAGGTAATGTATTCGACTAACTGAAGCTTGTCACCAAATTTCCCAAGCCAAATCTCAAATCTAGCTATCATTCAGCATTGAGAAATGAACAAGACACTTGGAAGATGATATTCAAGAAAGAGCAATTGATATACAAATAATTGATCATGCTAATTGGATAGCACAATGCCCCTATCATCTTTAATATATTAACGAACAATGCCTTACTATAATATCTCTATAATTTCGCTATCGTATACCGTACCGATAACTTGGTTTGTAGCAATTAGTGGGAGGTGCGTTTGGAGTGCCTAAGGAAAGTGTTAAACCAACTGAAACATCAACTCCACCTCCATCAAAAGAAAGTCTATGAAATTTCAAAGAAGTACCTCCTTTATCTAGGTGTGAAATGTAAAGATAGATATTAATCCCTCCAAGGAAGACAAATCAAGGACTCACAAAAGTCGTACACAAGCTTGTGGAGCTTCATGAGCACCTATGAGGTCCATAAGTTCATTTATCTACTTTCAACGCCCTCACAAGAGGAAGTTTCAATTTTAATGGAGCTTAAAAAATATAACTACTTTCTTCTAAAAATAAGCAAGTTACCAGCGCTAGCCTTGCCAAATTTTCAAAGTTCAGCCGATTTGAAAGGCTAACGCAAGTGAATAAATAATGGGAGTAGTTTAATACTTAATGGGATACATGTTACATATCAATCTAAGAAGTTCCAATGAGCACACAGAAAAATTAGCCCATTTATGACTATAAAACTGGAGTTGAATCATATGATGAAACATTAGCATTCCTAAAATTTAGGGAAAGATTCATGCCAAAGTTAACCCAAAATACGACGCAAGACACAAATTTATCAATAACCTAAAAGAAGGTTATAACAATGACTCAAAAGAAAGAAAGACATTGTGCAGATCAAACAGAAAACAAAACATTACCACAAAGACTCAACACACAAAGACACAACAAGCTCGACAAAGAGGGAGTCCGGAGAGATGGTGTGACGGAGCGGTGGTTGCGGTGAAGGCCGGAGCGATGTCAGGTGAACGTTAAGTCAGCGCTCGTCGAAGCATCGAACTGCAACCGGAAGAAGCGGGGAAGTCATCAAACACTGGAATCCGAAGGCGGCGGAAAAAGTGGCCAAAGTCGAGAAACGGAAGCACGGATGGAGGGCGAAGCCGAGAAGCGGAGGCATGGACGGCGGTTGAATCCGAGGAGATGAGGCACGGATGCGGAGGACTGCAAGAAGCCTGGGGGCAGCAACTGGAGGTGTTGGGAGGGCATGATGGGAACTGTTACCAGGCAGAGGCTACGGACTGCAGGTGGGGGTGTGTTGCAATGTTGGGAGGCACGGAGAGGACCTCAAGAAACCTGCGACCTGTTGGGGATGAGGCGGCAGGGGACAGGAGGCAGAGGAGTTGTCGATTGGACAGTTGGATGGCTAGCTAGGGCAATGACCGCCTATAACGGAGCTGTAGGTGGATCGAAGTTGGTTTGGAAGGCAACTAGGCGGCGTCTTCCTGCAGGCAAGCTGCAAAGGAGAGTTGTCCGGCTATATGGAGGCGTAGCAAAGGTGGAGCAGTTGCAATCCTGCAGGGAAGCTACAAGGGTTTGGCAAGAAGCTAAGAAAACAGTAAGGCCTATGGCGGCCGCGGGCTAATAAGGAGGTGATCGGCCTTGCTGTGGCCGCGGGGGGGGGCGGCGTGTCAGAATCGAGACAGTGAAGATAAACACCACAGTAGAAGCACCTTCCTTGTCGTCGGATACAGCCCTCGAGAGAAAAAATATTCAGAAAAAACTAAATTCAAATTTCAAAACAAAGACCGCTAGCTCTAGACACATCAACTCCAATTTACAAGAAACTTGACCCAATTTAGGAAACATTTAAATTAAAAAAGGAGAATAAAAATAAAATCAAGATCTCAGATTTTTAAGAAAAGTTTAAATTAAGGAAGAAGAATAAAATCAGAATTTAGGCTTTTAGGAAAGGAATTAAATTATGAAAGGGCCTAAAAAGGAAAAATAAAAGAAGAAGAAAGAAAAGAAAAAGGAAGGGAGAAAAAGGAAAGGAAAGAGGAGGAAGGAAGGGGCGATGACCCCCCCTCCAAGAGGACCGGTCGATCCAGTTAGGCTAGACCTGCACCCAGTCGGTCCCCCATGAGCCCAACGTCAGCCTGTCGGGGTTGGGAGAGTTTCGACCTCAACTAGCTAAGCTTCTGGATCCTCAAAGTATAGAGTAAGATCTGCAACGTTGAATATGGTTGAAATGTTGTAGTCCCCAAGTAGGTCAATCATGTATGTGTTGTCATTGAGTTTTCGTTGAATTCTAAAAGGTCTTTTTGCTCTTAGTTTCAGTTTTCTGAAAGCTCATCCGGGAAATCGTTCATTTTCAACCGAATCCTAACACCGCCTTCTTAAAATGTGACATTTTTCCTTGATTTGCTTGCTTATGCTTGATATTTTCTGTATTGCCTACAATCTCGCTGCCAACCTTTTCGAGTATTTGTTGGATTTTGTGAATCTGTTCTGTAGCATCTTGGCTAAGTTCTGGCGTCGACAGGAGTGAGACCAGATCGAGAAATATCAGAGAATCGTGGTCGTAGACAATCTCGAATGGATTGCGTCTAGTTGTCTGACTCATGGATTTTTTTAGGCAAACTTTGCTTGAACTAGAATGAGAGCCCATCGCTTGATATTCATTCTCATGAAACATCTCAGTAGGTTTCCCACACTTCTGTTCACAACTTCAATCAAACTGTCTATCTGTGGATGAGTTGTTGAACTGAAATGGAGCATGGCGTCAAACTTCTCCTATAAAGAACGCTAAAAGGGGCTCAGAAACTTAACATCTGTGTCAGAGATAATGGTTCTGGAAATCCCGTGTAATCAGAGGCGTCTAGTGCACGGTGATAGGGTACGAAATATGCCATTTTTTAAAATCGGTCCACTACAACCATTACAGAATCTTTGTTCCTTTGTGTCTTGGGGAGACCGAGTACGAAGTCCATGCTGACATTCACCCAAGGTACTTCTGGTACAGGCATCGGCGTATACAACCTTGTATTATGCCATCTTGTTTTTGCTAAGTGACAAATCCTACATTGTCGGACGTGTCGCTCTACATCCCTTGTTAGTCGAGGCCTCCATTATGGTTCTCTTGTGCAATTGCTTCTCTTAAGGAGCATCTTAGAATGCATAATTTATTGCGGTAGAACAAGTAGCTATCTGCACGATAACACTGCCTGAAAGGCTTTTCCTGATAATGTTCTCAGATATCTTTGAAGTCTTTGTCTGTTGTGTACAGGTCTTTGATGATCTCAAACCTTATGACGCTTGTTTGCATATAAGTGATTAATAAATTACATTTGTTTAGTGCATCTACGGTGCGATTTTGGCTCCCAGTTTTATGCTCAAGTACTGAATTGAATGATGTCAAAAATTCTACCCAAGTTGCATGTCGGCCTTTAAACTTACTCACTTATCAATAGGCAATTGCTCCAGTGTTCGAGGGCTTTTATGACTGTGTATAATTCTTTGTCGTAGGTTGAATATTTCCTCCTGGGCTTGTTGAGTTTCTCGCTAAAAAAAGGTGATGGGGTGATCGCCCTGACTCAGTACAGCCTCTATTCCAATGTCTAATGCATCACATTCTACTTCGAACAGTTGTGTAAAATCTAGCAAGGCTAGTACTGGCTCTTGAGTTACTTTTTCTTTGAATGTGTCGAAGCTAGTCTGTGCGGTGCTTGGCCAAGTGAGCTCTTTTGTTTTTAAAAGCTCGGTGAGGGGAGCGGTAAAAGTGTTGAAATTTTTAATGAAACGACGGTAGAATGATGCAAGCTCAAAAAACTTTCATAGTTCGGTGAACGATCACGGTGTGGTCCAACTTATAATGGCTTCAATTTTTGTCAGGTAAATTTAAATGTATGAGTTGGAAACGATGTAACCCAAAAAGTATATTTGATTTGTCATGAAAGTGCATTTCTTTGGATGGGTGTATAATTTTTCGCTCAAGAGTACTTTGAATACTATTGTCAAGTGTTGTACATGTTCTTCCTCAAAATGATTTTATACTACTGTATCTTCAAAGTAGACAACGACGAACTTCCCAATGAGGTTGTGAAATATTTGATTAATTAGTCTCATAAAAGTGTTAGGTGCGTTTGATAGCCCGAAGGTCATGACTGTCCACTCGTATGGTTTATCTCGTGTCTTGAAGGCAGTCTTCCATTTGTCATCTGGTATCATCCGTATCTAGTGGTATCCACTGTGTAAATCGATCTTTGAGAACAAGGTGGCCCCATATAATTGGTCCGAGAGGTTGTCTAGTCGAGGAATTGGGATTCAGTACTTGATAGTTATTTTGTTGATGGCTCTGCTATTGATACACATTCTCCATGATCCATCTACCATCAGAGTGGACACAAAAACGAACTTGTACTTTCTCTAACCAGCCCTCTGGAGATGAGGTCATGCACTTGTCATTGTAGTTCCTCGTATTTTGTCGGTCTTAGCATGTATGCAAGTCAATTTGGCGGGCGAGATCACGGTATAAGGTTTATAGCATGTTGGATGTTTTTTAATAGTGGCAGTGTCTCTGACAAACTATCTATCATGACGTACTGGAAGTCTTGTAGTAGAGTTTGTGGGCGTGTTGGTATTAAGTTTTCTTCCTCGGACCCCTTGAGTAAGACTAGGGCTGGTGTCATTGGTGCTTCTCAAACTGACTGCATAGGCATGGCTCTTGGAACGATTGTCTCCTCGAAGTCGTTTACTCTTCTTGAGTTTTTATTTGGTAGTAATACGATGTGCTTGCCATCTTCCTTGAATAAGTATGTACTTTTAAACCAGTCATGTTGAGCTTTGCGGTCGTATTGCCAAGGTCGTCCCAATAATATATGGCATGCATCAGTGGGAACGACTTCACACCATGTTCCTTTAATCGGTTGTCTTTTGAGAAATCAACAAGGTATCGTTGATCTACGCGGATTTCATTCCCTTTTTCCAGCCATGTAAGGGAATAGGATTGGGGATACTTTTGTGTGGGTAATTCTAATTTTGTCACCATTAGTGTCGATACAACATTTTCACAACTGCCGCTATTGATTATCGGGTTGCAAGCTTTACCTTTTACTGTACATTTCGTGCAAAAGATGTGTCTTAGCAATGATTGATCACATACAAGTTCTGACTAAAAGACTCGTCATATGAATAGTAATTTGTCTTCATCCTCGGAGAGCTGAAGTGCTTTGTCGGTATTGTCGTTTGGCTCCTCATCCTCGCTTTCCTCCATGACACTTTGATTTGTAAAAGAGACAATTCGGCATATAAGACAGTTAGAAGCGATGTGGTTAAAATCGTGGCATCTAAAACACTTTATGAATAACATGGGCCTGGATGAGATTCCCTCCTCGAGTTTCCTACTGTTTTGGTCGGTTTTCATATTCTCGGACATTGGTTTGCCCGTTCCTGATATGCCTTTGTAGGTAGTTGTCGGTATTGGGGTTGCTTTATATGAGGCTTGTTGCCGGAAGAAATATTGTGGTCTGGCCTGCTTCTATTGTCTTTCAACTTTCAGGGCTAAAGTTTGGACGTCACTCAGCGACCAATAGGGTTGTAGTTGAACTACATTGCTAATGACAGCCTTCAAGCATCCAATGTAGTGGATAATGATATGCTCTCCACTTGTTCAACCAAGTCGCACTTTATTTGTAATTGATCGAATTTGGTTGTGAATTCCTCTACAGACATCTCTCTCTGTTGTAGGTTGTAGAGCTTAAGAAACATGTCTTGGCAGTAAAGTGGTGGCAGGTATCTCCGCAGTGGAGCTTTCTTCATTGTGTCCCACTGAGTGATTTTGTCAAAATCATCCCTCATTCGTTGTCGTTTGTCCCACCCTAATGAGACGTGCTTTTTCCGTTTAATAACTGCTAGTTTGACTCGCTTATCTTCAAGTATCTCATTGTATTCGAAAGTTTGTTCGGCTGCTCGCAGCCAGTCAAGGAATTCATTTGGATCCATAACTCCATCAAATTCGAGATCTACTTTAATGTCAAAGTCCTGGTGGTCTGCGGGTCCCACTTGTGATTGCCTCTAGTATTGGATGTCAAAATTGCGTGAACAGTGTTCTTTGTCGCTATTATCTTCCATGTGGAACGAATTTAGATTGTTAGTCTTCTTGCGACTCTCAAGGTCATGATCAAGAGTGACTTCGCCTTGGGTCCCTTCATCGAGTTCTGTCAATTGTTGTTGCAGACGGTGGATTTCACGTTGTATTGCAACCCACGTGGGGTCTGATACGTTTCTCCTGGAGGGTATAGCTAATGGTTTGGATGAGAAAAATACAAGGAGGCTGGAAGGGAAAAGGGAAAGGAAAAGAAAAAGGGAAAGAGGAACAAGAAGGATTGATGAATAGAAAGATGAGAGCAGAAAAAGAAAAGAAGAGAGGGAAAAGAAAACGGGGAAAAAAATGGCTTGGGGATGTTAGGGAACCCTAAGATAGGGCTAGGGTTGGGCTAGCTCTAATACCAAATGATACCGAAGTTAACCCAAACCATTAGGCAGGACACGAATTTATTAATAACTTAAAAGATGGCTATAATGATGACTCAATAGAAAAAAAGACACTGCGCAAATCAAACATAAAACAAAACATTACAACATATCAACACGTCAAGCTCGACGAGGAGGGAATCCAGAGAGATGGTGTCGGAGCGTTGACTGCGATGAAGGCTAGAGCGATGTCGTGTGAAAGTAAGTCAACGCTCGTCGAGGTGTTGAACTACAATCGAAAGAAGCGGGGAGCGTCTTCGAATACTGGAATCCATAGGCGAAGAGAAAGGCGGCCTAAGCGAAGGAACGGAGGCACGGAAGACGGCTGAAGACGAGAAGCAAAGGCACGAACGGCGGAGGACTGCAAGAAGGTTGGGGGCAGCAATTGGAGGCGCTGGGAGGGCCTGATGGGGTCTGTTATTTGTTTTGAGGGAGGCGACAAAGGATTTGGACTGCAAATGGGGGCGTGTTGCGACGTTGGGAGGCACGGGAAGGACCTCAAGGAGCCTAACACCTGCTAAGGATGAGGCAGCAGAAGACAAGGAGGCAGAGGAGCCACCGGCTGGATGGGCAATAGGGGCTGTGACTGCCTGTAAGGGAGCTGCAAGTGGATTGGCGCAGGTCGGGAAGGCAACTGGGCGGCGTCTGCCTGTAGAAAAGCTGCAAGGGAGAGTTGTTTGGCTATATGATGGCGCGGCAAAGGTGGGGCGGCTGCAATCTGCAGGGAAGCTGCAGGGGCTTAGCGGGAAATTGGGGGAACAGCAAGGTCTCTGGCAGCTGCGGGCTGGTAGGGAGGTGGTCAACTTTGCTGGAGAGGGGTTGGAACGACAATAGGCTGCGGGATTGTGTGTCGGAATCGAGCCAGCAAAAAGAAAGAGGAAGAAAGGAAAGAAAAATAATGGCAGAAAAAGGAAAGGAAAGGATAGGAAAGGAAAGAGGAGGAAGGGGGGTGGTGAGGCCCCCTCCAAGAGAACCAGCCAATCCAGCTGGGCTGGATCTACGCCCAACCGGTCCCCCATGAGCCCCACGCCAAAGATACTAGTGCACGTCATCCTCAAATCATTTCAATGTCTATAAACATAGATAAAACTATAGCAAGTTACATAAACTGGATGTAAGAAATGCCTATAGACTCTTATGACTGGACAAAACCATATGGAATTTGCAATGCGATGTCAAGTGTCAACGAGCGCAAAATGCAATAGGATATAGGCAAATTTGTGAGAGTGCATAATGTGCAGCACCTCTAAGCTTCCAAACCAAAAACTCTCATTCTATGCAGCATTGCCCATGCCAAGCTGACCATGAAAAAGCCTTTTCATGGATTTCTTTTAAAGATTGCGCCATTAAAAAGGGAGCCACCACTACTCTGTGGTCAGATAATTTTTCAATGAATATTTTGTTTTCCACCAGAAATACCATAATTGGTCAAAAGGTTGCCAGATTATTCCTTCAAGACAGTTGGGTATACTTTGAAAATATAAGGTTAATTTTCTTTGTTATATATAGTTAGCTTCTTAGCCGCCATTCAGAGCACACTGGATAAAGAAGAGCATCGTTTTTCATCTACAGACAGAAGGCTGGATTGATGTGAAGATCTGTGGAGATCAATACAATGTTGTATCCCCAAAGCGGGCACAATAATCTCTCTCTCAAGAGTTGGCATGATGCCTAACCTACCGTTTGCCACAATGGCCATAATTTGCCTTCGCCAAGCCATTGACCTCTTAACCAATAATCTTGATGTTTGTTTTGGTTATTCACCACAAAGTCTATAAGCCCATTCAACGTACACTTCACCACACCTCACAGTCGGTCAAGGAAGAGCATAGAAGTTGCTTGAAGGCTTTTGCAAATTTCACATTTTGGTTAAGATTAAGTTGAAAAAATTCAACGTAAATAAAAAAGAAATGCATGCTTATCATCACTTCAAAGCCAATTTCCAAGTGGATGATGTAGTTACATTTACAGAAGGATTGACTCAAAAAAGAAGGCAAAAAGATTAAGCCAATCCAGCATCAACCATTCTAGATTATCAAAAAGATTGGAAACAATGTTTGTCAACTAGAGTCATCATCATACATGATGTATTCAATGACAGAAGTGGACAACATAAGCCATTTGAGTATTTAATGCTCGGTGGTAAACGGTGAGAATTCATACCTACAATGGATGACCTACTAATGGACTAAGATATATCAAAAGAGTAGAAAATTCTCATGAAGAAAAAGATAACCACTACAAGGTATATTAAAAAGGAGACTTGCTACAAAGGCAAGGATGGTAAATTTCCGAATGCATCAAACCGGTATAGCTAGGAGGCTGGCAAATCAGCCTTCCACCATCTAGAGCTATGATTTCAGAAATATTTATATAAATGGGACTTATAATTCGGAGAATAAATGAAGGGGATGAGTAATCAAATCATTAATAGCAATTTGTCAATCAAATTTTGAAAAGATAAAGGGGAAAGAATTGTTGAAATTTTGACAATCTTATACATTGATGAAGGTTGTCAATGGTGATGATTCAAAAATTGCTTCGCTAAGATTGTTTCAAACATTGCATCGCTGAGATTGAAAATTAAATCAACAAAAATCCAAAGTTGAAAATAGCAATGTTTAAAATTGTGCAATTAGATATTGCGATGTTTTTCGTACATGAGGTAGAGCATAAGCCTCAAAGCATTATGAGACATAAGACTCAATATTAGAAAGTTCATAAAGGCCAAATAAATATAAAAATTAATATATTAGCATCATATCCTAAAATATATTAAAGAAATATATATTAACATCCTAACATAAAATAAAATGTGTGAAATTGTGCCAATATCAAAATACAATTAATATAAAAAATAAAATAACCTGTAGCAAAAAACACAAATTAAAAATATAATACAACTTGCAAACATCAATTGATCAAACTAACATAATGAATCAAATGAAAATAACAAAAAATATATAAGCAACAACATAAGATAAATTTAGCATAAAAATTTTCTCACGCCAATTTTCCAACACAGCAACATTCATGGATCTAAATAGTACTACAATAAATAATCAAAAACCCTCAGAACTTTCATCACTTTGAAGATCTTCAATGGAGTCATCATCAAAATAAATATTTTTCTCTCTTGCTTCTTTATGCAGTTGAGTCCAAGTTCTCGCATTCTTTCACTTCTTCTTCGATCTCAATCAACTTTCTCTTCCCTAATCAGTAACAATCGGAAAAAAAATTAAGAATATTAATTGAAGTATAAGACAATTTCATACCTATAAAAGTTTGTGAACATTTTTTTTTTATCTCTTGTTGCAATGTGTTTGTTGTAGTAGCTTTGTTTATATTTTCATCAAAGAAAACAACATTCAGATCTTCTTTGTTTAACTTAAACGGTCTGACCTCATAGTCATCATTTACAAATCCCTCATCATTTGATAGCATATCTTCATTCTCATCATTCTTCAAACCTTTATTTATTCAAATTTCTATCATTCAATTTCTTGTAAACATGATGTACACCAAGAACTTCATTTTTAAAGTCATCAAACGATTTCTCCTTTTTATGTGAGCTTGATTATAGGTGCTCCCGTGGTGCTTATATCTAAATAATGAGCATTTAAATCTTAATACTATAAAAAAACATGTTGTAACTTTATACTATCATGATCAAATTGGAGTGACCACTTTTCTGTATTTAAAAAATAATAATATAGTTAAAATTTAGAATTTGGAGTTTTTTTTTTATTTCAATAAAAATATGAAATATTAAAAATAGCTTAAAAATTGTTTTGCAACAGTATCCTTAGTTTGCTTTAGCCCAAAAAGATCTTCCTTATTTCTAATTAAAACAAATTACATACCTGCAGTTGTCCTCTCAATTGGGTTAACATTTAATCTATCTATATAAGAATATAACCCCAACTTAATCTTAAAATTGATAGACTTAATCTCTACATATTGAAGTTAAGGGCTATGGAAATATCCAGCAGCATGAAAATGGTAGTAGAGCTAGAGCTCTTACTTCCCATCAATACTATCTCAAACATCCTAATAATTAGCCTGCTCTCCTCCCAAGTTATGAGTAATCAACTCTTGCTCATTCATTGCATTTCAAATAAAGCCCAAAACGGAATTGTTCTCTATATCCACCGCCTTGAACAAATAATATTGTGGTTGTTAGCATATGTAATACTAAACCAAAATATTTCTTTTAAAATAATTAGTCTGACAACTTGTCCCTCAATTTTTTTTGTCGATACAAAGTTGAGTCATTGAGCGGAATTGAACATTATCTCTGTTGAAAGATCTCGAAAATAATTAGGATTATATTTCATATTTGTTATTCTTTATATTTAGAGGGTTGTGAATAGTACGAGTGATCTTAGGAATCACTATTTATTTTCTCCTTAATTAGAGAGATAAGTTATCTCTTATATTTGTTATTATTCATTTTCTTGTTTATTGTATCTTGTTTTTATTGTTTTTCTTATCAGTAAATCCTGCAATGGGTATTTATACCCCTCTTTGCATCACTAAGAATAAGCCCTCTTATATTTCTTCATGGTATCAGAGCGTCGATCCGTAATGGCGTATTTCTCTGAGCAAGATCGCTAAACCCTAGAGCTTGCGGCGGTGATCAATATAACTAGTAGTCGGAATCATGATCGGCGCAGAGACCCCGAACTCCACCTTTTCTTTCTTCTGCTTCGTCGTCGCAAAGCAACTGTGACCAGGGCTTGCTGGGAAGGCAATGAGAGGATCACGCCTCACTAGCAAGGATCGCGTGTGTGGTTGACGAAGTGATCTGGCATCTCGAAGTCCTTTCGACGGCGAAAAGGGTAATCTTTTGCTTCGACAGGCGAATATCGGGATCCTGCTGCATGCTCCGTTCTTCATCTCTAAAATGTCTAAAGTCGCGTCTAGGACAAGCCGGCCTCTTCAGCCATCTCAGTCCGAATCTAAGAGAAATACATCTGAAACCATCCCATTCAGATCACTACAATCCGACTAAATGGTGATAATTTTCTTTGATGGTCACAATCTGTTCGCATGTATCTCCGAGGAAGGGGAAAGATTGGCTATATCACAGGTGATATTAAACAATCCGACGTGAATGACATAACTTATGTCATTTGGGATGTGGAAAACTCAATGGTAATGACATGATTGGTCAATTCAATGACGGGAGAGATAAGTGCAAATTATTTGCGTTACTCTACAGCCAAGAAATTAAGGAACAATGTTTCAGAAATGTACTCTGATCTTGGAAATCAATCTCAAGTTTACGAGTTGACTCTACGACCTGGGCAAATTTGCCAATGTGAGAATTCTGTGACAAAATATTACAATTCTCTCAAGTGAATTTGGCAGGACTTGTACTTATTCAATGATCATGAGTGGAAATCAAATGATGACTGCAACCAGTACAAGAAAATAATGGATAGTGGTCGAATCTTCAAATTTCTTGCAGGTCTAAACGTTGAATATGATGAGGTTTGTGGTCGAATAATTGGAAGAAATCCTCTGCCTCCAATTGGTAAAGTTTTTGCGAAGGTAAGAAGAGAAGAGAGTCGGAGACATGTGATGTTGGGGAAGAAGACTGCAGGTTCAACTGTGTCCGTGGAAGAATCAACACTGGCTATTTCTGAAGCTCAAATAAGCGGGAAAACTTCTCACAACCAGCGCGTAAAAGACAAAAACAATCTGCAATGTGACTACTATGGAAAGCCACGTCATACTCGCGAAAAAATACTGGAAGTTGCATGGTAAACCACTTAATGATAAGAAAAAAAAATCTAGTGAACATAGCACACCTACAGCAAATGAGGCTGAGTCATCCCAAATTAGTAAAGAGCAATTAAGTCATCTTCTTAAACTGCTGAAATCTTGCTCATCATCTAATACTCCTATCAGTTCTATAGCACAAACAAGTAGTAATCCTTTGACTTTATTTATTCTAGGAATTACCACTCCTTTGATCATTGATTCAGGAGCATCTGATCATATGACAAGCTATTCTCAATTATTTGATTTGTATTATCCATGTTCCGGTTCCGAAAAAATCAGAGAATAGCTGATGGCAGTTTTTCACCTATTGCAAGAAAAGGAAATATTAAAATTTCATAAAAAATCTCTTTGAAATTTGTCTTACATGTTCCAAAATTACATGTAATCTTCTTTCTGTTAGCAAATTGTCTAAAGATTCTTATTATTTCATTCTTTTTTCTCTTTTCAATTGTGTTTTTCAAGACCGAAACTAGAGGAAGATGATTGGAACTGCTAGAGAAATAAATAGGTTGTACTACTATGATTGAACTGATTATGCGAATAAAAAGCTCATGGATTAGGTAGTACAAGTTTAAGTTTTGACTATGATCAAGTTATGTTATAGCTAAAAGATTAGGGCACCCTAGCTTTTCATATCTCAAATTTTTATTTCCTAAACTATTTAAAAGTATTGATTGTTCAAAACTTCATTGTGAAGTGTGTAATTTATCTAAAAGTCATCGTGTTTCGTTTCCAAAAAAATCATATTCTTCTTTAAAATCATTTTATTTGTTGCACAGTGATGTTTGGGGCCCATCCAAAGTTAACACTTTCTGGAAAAAAAATGGTTTGTAACATTTATTGATGATCACACATGAGTTTGATGGGTTTATTTATTGGAAAAGAAATCTGAAGTTGAACAACGATTTAAATATTTTTTTCACATAATTGAAAATCAATTTCAAACAAAAATTGTCATTCTAAGAACGGATAATGAGACTGAATATTTCAAAAAATATTTGAGAACATTTATTTTAGAATAAGGTATTCTGTATCAATCCACACACCACAACAAAATAATATTGATGAAAAGAAAAATAGACATTTACTTGAAGTTACCTAGGCACTTATGTTTTTCATGAATGTTCCTAAATATCTTTGGGGTAATGCACCCATTACCCAATGTTATTTAATAAACAGAATGTCATCTCGAGTTTTGAAATTTAAAACACCTTTTACAAGTCCTGAAAATTTATTTTTCCACATCTAAGATAACAGCTAATCTCCCTTTAAAGGTTTTTGGATGTGTTTGTTATGTACATGTCTCAAATGTGTTTCGCTCAAAACTTGATCTCAAAGCTGAAAAATGTATTTTTATTGGGTATGTTTTCAATAAACATGGGTACAAATGTTTTAATCCTGTCACAGAAATTTTTTGAGAGCATGGATGTGAAGTTTGTCGATGATCACTCTTTTTTTTTAAATAATTTTCTTCAGGGGAGAACTTAGTTGAAGAGAATAATTTTTGGAAAATTTTACTCATTTCTTTATTAATTCTGATAAGGAAACTAGGGTCGGCACTACTAATCTTATTTTGTTGGATGTTACCTTATCAGACACAAGGGGAGAAGTACTTCCAAAAAGTCATAATCCAGCGGATCATAATCCTCAACATGAGCTGCAGTTTTATACTAAAAAGTATGTCATAAAGTTACTACAGCCCCAGTTATTCCCTCAGCAGATGTTCAATCACCTTTGCAAAATAATAGCCCTACAACTCAGAGTAATGTTCCCTCTACTTCCACTCCTGATCTTGATCTTCCAATTGCTTTCAGAAAAGGAATCCGAACAGGCACGAAACATCCCATCACACAATGTTTGTCATATGAAAAACTATCAAAAATCATAGAGCAATTGTGTCTAGGATTTCTAATATGCTTGTTCCAAGAACAATTCAGGAAGCATTAGGTGAACCGAGTTGAAGATTAGCTGTTATGGAGGAAATAAATGCTCTTAAAAGAAATAACACTTGGACAGTCATTGATCTACCTAAAGAAAAAAAGACGGTTGGGTGCAAATGGGTGTTCACGGTGAAGTTTAAAGATGATGGAAGTGTGGAGAGATACAAAGCGAGACTAGTAGCAAAAGGATTTACTCAGGGTCTTTTTGGGGCAGCTGCAGCTTATTGAATAATCTGTTGATAAGTTAGATGCGGTGACTATTACAAATTTTTATTTTTTTTAAAAGTAAGATCGCTACCAAAAAGCTGTCACCGCACCTAAATAGGTGCGGTGTAAAAATGTTGTTTTCAGCGTTTTCAAAACGCATAAGCTGTCAAAACGCAGTTTAACCAAACAGAACATGTGCGTTTTCAAAATGTCACGGCACCAAATAAGCTGCCCCAAACGAACCCTCAGACGCGTGGTATAGATTACCAAGAGACATTTGCTCTTGTTGCTAAAATTAACTCTATTAGAGTACTTCTTTCTCTTGCAGTTAACTCAACTGACCACTTCATCAATTTGATGTAAAGAATATGTTTTTAAATGGAAAATTGCGAGAAGTATAAATGGACCTGCCACCCGAATTTGAAGAAAAATTTGGAAAAAAAAAGTGTGCAAATTAAAAAAATCTTTATATGGATTAAAACAGTCTCCTAGAGCTTAGTTTGAGCATTTTGGTGATGTTATCAAGAGACATGGATTCCTCAAAGCCAAGCTGAACACACTCTCTTTTTCAAACATTCCATCAATGGTAAAGTAGCCATTGTGATTGTATATGTAGATGACATAATCATGACAGAGGATGATCCTCCGGAGATTAGCAACTTGAAGAGGAAACTTGAAGCCGAATTTGATATTAAGAACTTGGGAAAGCTGAAATATTTCCTCAGAATGGAGTTTGCAAGATCCAATGAGGGAATTTTTGTCAATCAACGCAAGTATGTCCTTGATTTACTCAAAGAAACAGGAATGACAGATTGCAAGACAGCAAATACGCCAATTGAACCTAATATAAAGTTGAAAACAACAACAGCTAATGAGTTAATGGACAAAGCACGCTATCAAAGATTGGTAGGGCAACTAATCTATTTGGCTCACGCTAGACCTGACATAGCATTTGCAGTGAGTGTTGTGAGTCAATTCATGCATTCACCTGGACCTACTCACTTCGAAGCTACATTCAGAATTTTTAGATACCTCAAAAGAACTCCTGGAAAAGGACTTTTGTTCAAAAAGGGAGAAAATCTTCTAATAGAGGCCTACACAGATGCAGATTGGGCAGGAGATGTAAAGGATAGAAGATTCACATCAGGTTATTGTACATTTGTAGGCGAAAATCTGGTTACTTGGAAAAGTAAAAAACAAAGTGTGGTGGCAAGAAGTAGTGCTGAAGCAAAATTCCGCCCGGTGGCACATGGACTCTGTGAAGTATTATGGATTAAAAAACTCCTGGAAGAATTAAAGATTCTTATACCAGCATCTATTAAAGTTTATTGTGACAACAAGGCTGCAATCTCTATAGCTCATAATCCAGTTCTACATGACAGAACAAAACAAGTAGAAGTTGACAAACATTTCATCAAAGAGAAGATAAATAGTGGTGTGATATGTATGTCCTACATATCCACTACTAGCCAAACAGCAGATATACTAACAAAAAATCTTTCCAAAGCGCAACACGAGAATCTAGTTAGCAAGTTTGCCATGAGTGACATCTTCATGCCAGCTTGAGGGGGAGTATTAAAAGATCTCAAAAATAATTAGGATTATATTTCATATTTGTTAAACCCTATATTTAGAGGGTTATGAATTGTAAGAGTGATCTTAGGAATCACTATTTATTTTCTCCTTAATTAGAGAAATTAGTTGCCTCTTATATTTGTTATTACTCATTCCCTAGTCTATTGTATCCTGCTTTTATAGTTTTCCTTACCAGTAAATCCTGTAATGGGTATTTATACCCCTCTTTGCATCAATAAGAATAAGCCCTCTTATATTTCTTCAATCTCCAATTGTTTCCTGGCTTCAAACATGTTCTATAAATTCTTATCGCAAATCTTATTGTAAGTGGGACATAGAAGATCTTTCTTATAAAACTCCCTCATCAAAGAAAATGCCCGGGAATGATTGTAAATGAAATTACTAATCTCTTTTGATGTTTTTAGAGCATTTTTATGTTGAGTCAAATAACCAAGATTCTTTAAAATCACGTCTATTATTCAGTGTGCAGTACAATATGTTCAATAGAAATGTTCAATTCCCCATCAATTTATTTCCAACAGCACTGTAAATATCAGTATTACTTATAATAACTTGGACCATCAAATGCTCTCTGATCTCCTATATCACTCCATCAACCAGATTAAAAATGTGTTTTGCAATCTTCACCCGATCATATGTTTCAACAAATTTCGAAAAAAATAATGTCATACGAATTATTTACTAGAATGTTAATTAAACGTCTATACTTTATATCAGACAACCCATCAAACAAGATTGTTACTTCAATTTGACTCCATACCCTTTTAATCTCTTCTTTGTCTTTTTATATATTACTCAACTCCTTCAACACTCATGTCCTCACATCATACATGAACGGGTTTCAACCATTGACCATAAATACCATGGAATGACATTCTCATAAAAAAAATTCAAAATATCATGCAAGCACATTTGTGTGCCTTCCTAACATAGTTTGGAGGCAATCTTTAAGTTGCAACTATCCCCTCTTCATGACCGATGTCATCCTCCACTTTTACTATACAGTGGTCCATGGGACCTCTTACACCTCTAATAGCTACCAATAACAAAAATGATTAGGGATCAATGTCATTGTGCTCACTCTCATAATAAGATCCAACATCAACCCTATCATCAAATTGTCATCGTGCAGGATGCTTCGATATCATTGACTTTTGTTTCTGACACTTTTGCAAATAGTGCTACATTGTTGGCAAACCAGGGAAGTATTCCATCCTTATTATACCCCCTTAAACTAATTTCTCGCGTACTCCATCCTTATTATACCCCCTTAAAACTAATTTCTCGCCCGCTTCAACTAACTTTTCGCAGTAGTTGCACTTCAAATAAACATGCAGAGATCTTATACAACCAAGAAAATAGCAAGAAACCGCATAGGAACAAAGAAGAATTTATACAGCCAAAATGCTGGGATAAGACTAAATGAAACTTCCTTTGAGACAAGGTTATGTTTGTTGTTGTATTAAATAAAGCTATTACTATATTCATAGAGATGGAGAGCTATATTGCATAAGTTTTGCCCGTCAACAAAAGCTGACAAAGAGCCCATACACAATAGATGCATTTCTGTAACATATTAACTGTAACAATCAAAACTTTGGTAGCAAATGATTCACATTAAACAAATGAAACCATTGTTTTCATCTCTCATACAATTACACAAACAAATATGACCAGAAGCAACAACATTGGTCTCACATATCATTTTGTTTGTTTCTCATGTAAATAAGGAATATAAAATAAAAATTAACGAATTACCTTGTAACAGCTTATTTTAACGGACGTGCCAGCTGACAATTCATTTTGATCAGCATAAAAAGCTTCCAGATGAAATGAATGGGGATGATGAAATGTAAGCATTTTAACACTTGGAAAATACTGTCCTTTGCGAAATAATATGTTGCTTGACAATGTAGAAATAGGACCATCCTCCGAACAAAAGCCTATCGAAAAAGGAAATGAATCTTGTACCTGAAAATGATAGAATGATATGTTCTCAGGAAATGATTTAAGAGAATTTTTAAAAAGACTAAAACCAAAAAATACATAGATACGGAAATTTCCTAAAAGTTTTCTGAAAGAAATTATAGGGGAAACCTAGCAGTAATAAATGATCAAGCCATATGGTGATAAGAGAAACTTTACAGCTCCCACAAAAAAATAATAATAAATAAATAAATGGATAAAGGCCTCAGATTTTCCATGCAATGCATGCATCCTCGAAATGAAAAACACAAGCCACTTCAGAATGCTGCATCAAAAATTCAGCATAGTCTTAAATTATCCATTTAATTAGCTCTTACTAACAAATAAAAAGGAACATATCATGGCCCAAAGGGGTACCGCTTGTCCAATTTAAATAAAAAAATTACGAATTCAAAACTCATATGCACTTAAAACAATCTACAATCCTAGAACTACAATTAGTTGCTGAATTTAACATGAATACCAGAAAGAGCTCCTCATTTTTGGCCAAACTAGATAGTTGAACATCAAAGAACTTAAAAAAGAATACAACTAAACAATTGAGAAGACAGGGAACTGGAGGGTGAAAATTTTAAAGAGCATTTCTGGCAAAAACTAATTAATTTGTAACGTTTGAAAATTTTAAACCAATTGCATTTAATACAAAAAGAAGGTTGAGGCCCATCAACAAAGAATGCAGTGTTATCTAGAGGCTTTCATAATGTAAGCATTGTTCAGGTTATATATAGTTGAATCATTCACCCAATTCAAGCAAATCTCAAACAATGCAAATATCATGCATGTTCTTTTAATGATTGTATTCATGACATAATTGTTAACAATGAAAATATAGAAACACAAGTAATAGCATCTTAAGAAAAAGTAGTCATTTTCATTCTCCACTTATTAGAAACGTTTACAACGATAGACAAAATATAATAAATAACTTCCCAATTAAAAAAGCAGCTCTTTTTAAAGGCATGGCAGTTAGGAGCATGGATTAAAATCCGTTGCCTTCTCCTGAACTAGCAGTGATCAGATAAGTACTTGTTCAAAAAATTTAATCACTCAGCATTACTCTCTGAATCTCTATCACCTTATTTAACATCCACATGAGCACAAATTTATTCCATTTATTTCAGTTTCTCCTCGAGCTCAAGAGTTTTTGCCAACGAATTATTTTTAAAAAAATTCCACCAGCTTGACACAGTCACATGAGCAGACAAAAACAGCATCAATAATCATGGCAGCATATTAGATTTTATAAGCTCATTAGACTTCAAGAAAAACAGTATTATCAAAATAGTAACTCCGACAAAGATGATTAGAAATGTTTACAAGGCAAAGCACGGCACATCTACTAAAGATATACCCATTCATAATGATAAAAGGTTGTTAGCCTGTTGCATTGAACTTCCGTTTCTAAACAAACAAACAATGACAAAAATTAATCATTTATCTACAATAATTAATAGAGAGTTCTATTTCCTTTATAGAAAACCAAAAAACGTAAAATGAAGAATAAACATAAAGATACCTCATAGTCTCTAACCCTGAATATAGGACTGAGCATAGCACATTGAAGTGCACACCCACGGGCTACACATTCACTGGCATTAAGTGATCTACCCGGCTCTCTCCTGAAAAATCCAGACAAAATTCTTGATATTGCTGGAATCCTTGACCCTGAGCCAACAAGCTCTACCGTCTGTATTCTATCCACTTGCAACCCAGATTCAAACACGGCCTTCTTGCATGGCTCCAAAACCCTATCGAGCAAACTTGATGATAGCCTCTCGAACTCTTCCCTTTTAATGAAACCCTTCACATCTTTTTCCTCCATCAAGCACTCTATACTTAATGGGGCCTCAGCATTCGCACTCAGAACCTTCTTCAGTTTCTCACAAGCACTCCTTAACCTAATGCAAGCCCGACCATTACAATGCACGTCTACACTATACTGTTCCTTGAACTGCTCCGCAAAGTACCTAAACAGCACCTCATCGAAATCCCTGCCACCTAAATTCGGATCTGATGCGTGAGAGAGTACTCTCATTTGCCCAGCCTCAAATGCCACCACCGAAACCTGAGTGTCGCAATGGCCGATATCAATAAAAGCTACATTGATTGGCTCTATGATACTAGGGAAATCTGCCTTGTATATACCGTATCCCAAAGCAATAGCCGTCGTGTCGTGCATCAACATAAGTGGTTTCAGACCAGCAATAGCCGCCGCATTCAAATAAGCTCTCCTTTGAGAATCGGTGAAGTAAGAAGGAATCCCAATAACACAGTCAGTCACCGAGCTCTGAAGATTCTTCTCCACGGTCTGCTTCAGATGGGAGAGAAGCATCCCCAGGATCTGCACCGGCGTGAAGGTTCGCTCCTCGTTCATGTACCGAATATGGATTAAGATCCCACCATCAACACTCTCCGATGTAACGAACGGTAGGCGGCGAAGGTCCTCCTGAACGTCTGGCTGGAGGAATCCCCGGCCGATGAGTCGCTTGATCTGAGAGATGGTGGACTTCGTGTGCATGGCGGCAGATGCAGCACCGGCCGAGCCGATAAACCGCTGCTTCTCGCCGAAGGAGACCACAGCTGGAGTCTCGCGCTTGGACTCATCGTTGAGAAGCACGTCGATGCCTCGCTGCTTTACGACAGCGATCACGCAGTTGTCGTTGCCAACGTCGAATCCGATCACGCTCATGGATCCTGCGCTCGAATCCTATATTAATCGATTATTGGAAACGATGTTGAAGTAGAAAGGGTGGAGGAAACCTAGGAAATTGAGAGAGCATTGACTGGAGAAGTTGAGGTTAGATATGGAGGGCCGGCGAGCGGCGGAGGCCGGGAGCAGAGGAGGGAAATGGGAATGGAAAGGGGCCGCGGCCCGCGGGAAAGGTTTCTGTGATGTAAAATGGGAGGCTGTAATTGGCCGAATTTTTCCCTGGTGCGTCCACGGTGCAAGTAAAATATTAATCTTTGCTTTCACTTGCGGACTCATATTCCCGATCTGCTAAATGTTACTTATTATCTGTCTTTTGTGTATTTTTTCCATTTTTTTTTTGTGTATTATTCTCTCAAAAATTTCTATTATGCATTATTCAGTTGAAAATAAGTTTTCAAAAAGAGTTTTTTGACTCAGCTAGAGTTTGGTCGCTGCATTTATAATGGAGATAGATTGCTCTCTTAATGAAGAATTTGAGCACATGGATGACGAAATGAATGTCAAAGTTTTTGAAACGGATGTAAGTTTTCTTGCTTACTTGAATTCGTTTTCCGTTTTCCCGAGAGTAACCCAACAATAACCTAAGAATAACACGAGAAAGTAACCCACCAGATCTCTCAAAAAAGTGAATTTTTTTTGTGAATTTTCGATTGTCGTTAGGTTATTTCATCATTATTATGTGGTTAGGGTTATTTATTTTCGAGTTAATTGAAGAAATACTTAATAACCCGAGAATAATCCAACAATAATATAAGAATAACCTGAGAAAGTAACCCACCAGATCTCTCAAAAAAAAGAAATTTTCTGTGAATCTTCGATTGTCGTTAGGTTATTTCATCATTATTTTGTGGTTATGGTTATTTATTTTCGGGTTGATTGAAGAAATATTCAATAACCCGANTTTTCCGTTTTCCCAAGATTAACCCAACAATAACCTAAGAATAACCCGAGAAAGTAACCCACCAGACTCTCAAAAAAGTGAATTTTTTTGTGAATCTTCGATTGTCTTTAGGTTATTTCATCATTATTTTGTGGTTAGGGTTATTTATTTTCGAGTTAATTGAAGAAATACTCAATAACCCGAGAATAACCCAACAATAATATAAGAATAACCTGAGAAAGTAACCCACCAGATCTCTAAAAAAAGAGAAATTTTATGTGAATCTTCGATTGTCGTTAGGTTATTTCATCATTATTTTGTGGTTATGGTTATTTATTTTCGGGTTGATTGAAGAAATATTCAATAACCCGAGCATAACCCAACAATAACCTAAAAATAACCCGAGAAAGTAACTCATCAGATCTCTCGAAAAAGTGAAATTTTATGTGAATCTTCGATGGTCGTTAGGTTATTTCATCATTATTCTATGGTTAGGGTTATTTATTTTCGGGTTGATTGAAGAAATACTTAATAATCCGAGAATAACTCAACAATAACCTAAGAATAACCCAATAAAGAAACCCACCAGACCTCTCAAAAAAGTGAAATTTTCTGTGAATCTTTGATTGTGGTTAGTTTATTTCATCATTATTATGTGGTTAGGGTTATTTATTTGACTATATCAATTGTATAATTCAAATTTGTATATATCTAGGCCGAAAACAGATTGCAATGATCCAATTGTTCGTAGCTTTCTTAATATTGTTGTTCGTACTAAGGAAGAAGCTTACAAACATTATTGTGCTTATGCACATTATATTGGTTTCACTGTACGCAAGGACCACAACTTACTGGGCTAAATCCAAGCAAATTAAGTCGAAGGATTATATTTGTAGAAAATCAGGTCATAAAAAAGAATCGCAGCTAGCCACTACTGTGAAGTACAAAAAAGCGGATGAACGGACTGGCTGTCAAGCAATTGTTCGCTATGCTATTGATTTTGATGGCAACTGGACCATAAAGAAATTTGTTGAAAGTCATAACCACCCTTTGGAGGAATCTGGTGACTAGCACCTTCTACGTTCCAGTCAGAGGATTAGCGAGTTAAATGCAAATTTATTAAGATCAATGACAGGTTCTGGGATTAGAGCAGCTGATGCATTCAATTTCCTTGTTATAGAGGTTGGTGGAGTTGAAAACTTGGAGTGCACTGGACAAGATGCATACAACTTTATTCAAAGGGATAAAAGAACCATAATTGAACAGGGTGATGCCAACTCTCTCTTAGAATTAATCATGGAGCGTCAAAATGAAGATACCGTGTTTGCATGGGATTTCCAAAGTGATGAGGAGGGCAGACTCTCAAGCTTTTGCGGGAGTAATGGATCTTGCAGACTAGATTGTGATTGTTTTGAAGATGTCATCATTTTCGACACTAGCTACTGTTTAAATAAGTATAATTTATGTTGTGCTCCTTTCGTTGGGATTAACCACCATCGGCAAAACGTTCTATTCAGAGTTGGTTTTTTATCTGACGAGACGATAGAATCCTTCAAGTGGTTATTCAAAATCTTCATTCGTATAATGGATGATAAGCATCCAATTATAATGTTTACAGATCATGATCAAGCAATGACAAGAGCTATTGTAGATTATTTTCCATTCACAAGACATAGATTATGTCAATGACATATATATAAGAAATTCTCGTCGAAAGTTCATTGCGGTGTGACGTAAAAGAGCATTAGCAATCTATTTTATGAATGCATAAGTAAGTGTGATTCGGAAGATGAGTTCAAAGTTACTTGGGCTCTAATGATCGAGCAAGGAAACCTGCACAATAACATGTGGCTAAATGCATTGTATCATATAAGACGTAACCGGTCAACTGCATTCAATAAAGAAATTTTTTGAATGGGAATCTTGTCTACCCAAAGAAGTGAGTCCACAAATAATGCCTGTCATGGTGCATCTAAGCCCACTAGTTCCCTAACAAATTATTTTCTGGGTCTAGAAAATATTATGAAGTCATAGAGAAGGAACGAAAATGATGAAGACTTCAAAAGCTTTCAAAATGTTATTACACTGGCAGTTAAAATAAGCCCAGTGTTGAGGCAAACTGCAACGTATTATACCCGGAAGCTCTACTCTATGTTTAAGAAAGAGTTACTTCACGGGCTATGTGGATTGACAGTCGATTCCTTAGTTGAGAGTCCATCCGAATTCTATGTTAGAAGTTTGGATAATCAGGACACAAGTAGAACCTGGCTTGTTACATTTAATAGGCTTAATTGTGACATCACCTGCAGTTGCAAAAAATTCAGAATGACGGGTCTTCTTTGCTCTCACTGCCTATGCGTCCTTAATGCTAATAATATAACAAAGATTCCCGAAAAATATTTGTTATTCAGAAGGTCTGTTAAGATAAATAAAGATATCTATAATAGTTTTGGATACAAACATATGAAAAACTCTCGGGCTCAAATGTCTGGCACAACTTTCAGAGGAATACTATTTCAGTCACATGCTTAAAAGTTTGTCTACCAATTAATTAATAAAGCTCAGGAAAATGAACGCGTCGAGACATATATAATTGAATTATTGAAAACAGGGTCTGAATGTATTGAGGATACATTAGATGGGAAGGATCCTAAACCAAATAGGCCAAAAAAAAAGAAAAAAATCTCATAACAGTGACTGCAATGTTAATGATCCCGTAAAAATGAGACCGAAAGGTATTTCTAATGCGAGGTTGAAAGGATACTGGGAAAAAAAGAAGAGAGCTAAAGGTATATATCTCTACATTCCATATATTTACCATTCTACATTCTTTATACTAACTATTATATGCAAAATTAATTGTCTTATACTTTTACCACTGTACGCAGGAAAAAATCAAGAAACATATATGAGACAAGAATCGCACAGGAATTACGACGCAAATACGATTGTGGCGTCAAACTCTCTGAGTCAGGAAATTGTCACACCGAATCCAACATGCTCTGTGCCCAATATAATTCACTTGTTTTAACGTGTTATGCTTACATCAACTCATCTATATTAATGTACTAGTTCATATAGCATTCTTCCAAATGGAAGTTGTAGATGTATGGTTTGTAATTCATCTGTCTGTTGAGTACATAATTTTGTTATTTGCTTGTGGAATAACCCAACAATAACCTTACAATACCCTGAGCGTAACCTTACAATACCCTGATAATAACTTGAGAATACCCCAAGGATAATCTAACAATACCCCGACAATAACCTTACAATACTCCGAGAGTAACCTAAGAATACCCCAACAATAACCTAAGAATACCCCAAGAATAACCTAAGAATACCCCAACAATAACCTAACAATACCTCGAGAATAACCTAAGAATACCCCAACAATAACCTTACAATACCCCGACAATAACCAAACAAAACCCCGAGAATAATCTAAAAATCCCCCAACAATAACCTAAGAATATCACGAGAGTAACATAAGAATACCCCAACAATAACCTAAGAATACCCCGAGAATAACCTGAGAATACCTCAACAATAACCTTACAATACCCCGACAAAAACCTAACAATACCCCGAGAATAACCTAAGAATACCCCAACAATAACCTAAAAATACCACGAGAGTGACCTAAGAATACCCCAACAATAACCTAAGAATACCCCGAGAATAACCTAAGAATACCCCAACAATAACCTAAGAATACCCCGAGAATAACCTAAGAATACCCCAACAATAACCTAAGAATATCCCAAGAATAATCTAAGAATACCACAACAATAACCTAACAATATCCCGAGAATAACCTAAGAATACTCCAACAAAAACCTTACAATAGCCTGACCGTAACCTTACAATACCCCGAGATTAACCTAAGAATACCCCAACAATAACCTAAGAAAACCTTAGAATACATCAACAATAAACTAACAATACATCAGCCGTAACCTAATAATATCCCAAGAATAACCTAGCAATACCCCAATAATAACCTAGCAATACCTCAACAATAACCTAACAATAACTTAACTGTAACATTGCAATACCCTAGGAATAACCTAACAATACCCTAGAATAACCTAACAAGATAACAATACATCAACAATAACTGTAACCTAATAAAACCCCGATAATAAACTAACAATAACTAACATAACAATAATTCAACTGTAACGTTACAATACCATAAGAATAATCTAACAATACCCATAGAATAACCCAACAAGATAACAATACATCAACAATAACATGTAGTAAGATATCAAATAAATAATATATGAGAGTAAATAAGCCTGCCGCAATAGACAAACATATAATCCACAATAGACAAGCCTATAAATCAAATCCTCGGAGTAAATAAGCTTGTCAAAATTTATAATCATCCAGGCTATATAATATAAAGACAATCAAAGTGCCAAGATACATTTATTTTCCAAATAATCTATGTATGCAGATTTCATATAGTAGCTCTGCCTTAATCCGAGGCATCTCAGTCTGCCAGTCTTGATGGTCTTTCTAGTTAATCTTGTCTTTCTATACAATTGTTTTCATATATTCAAACAAATATACCGCAATCGACGCTATTAGTTTGTGTGGGAATTCCTCTAGCCGTGATAACATCCCAATTACTCGGGTCACTGCGGAAAACATTCCTGACGTCCTTATGTCCTTACGAGGATGTCTTATCTGGCAATAAAAATGATTGTTTAAAATAGTGAAAAAATAAATAGTTTATGTCAGTTGTTAGTTAGATAAGGCTTAGAATTTTACCACGTCGTGTGTGACTCCCAAATGCATTTTATTAGACAATGAGTCTTAGAATCTCTACTTGCGGTCCTTCTGGTTCCCAACAAGTAGAGTCCAATGCCTATTATTAATTATTGGAACTAAAATTGCCTCTGCCTGAGATATAGTTTCCGCTGTGATGTGGGCAACAATATCTCGAAGATGATTGTATCTAAACCCCTGCATATACAAAATAAATGAATTTAAAAAGAGCATGAATCTGTTGCATATACAAAATTAATTGGAATTTTATTACTTACCCAATGTGCCGGAGAGACGTACAAATAGGTTCTAAAAGAATCAGGGGACTGGCGTCGACGGTTATCCAATCCAATGACAAACAAATCTACATGTTCTACCCCTACTTCATTATTATCCCAAAGTGCTTCAAGGTCATTTCGACTTATATGAATGTCACCCTGAGCAGTTATTATGTCATCCCTGTAAATTGATTGAATAATATGTATTAGATTTAATAAATAATTGACAGAAAAAGTGTTATGTTTTGTACATACTTTTCTTTCTACATTCATAAATAAGTATTTATCACCTGTTGTATGTGTGATGGTAGTAGTTCTCTGTCGGGGAACTCTACAGCTGAACAAGGGCACCTTCATATGGAACAATTGCGCTCGGCTATACCTCGTCCCAAGCTTCTTTAACCTCCTCTTCCCTAGCTTCATCGAGCTGTGGAGATGGTATGGTAATTGGCGTGGAAGACTCATAAATATGTTGTACTAAATCATCTATATTCGAGGTCGGAACTTCTTCCATCTTCTTTCTCTTTACAACAACAAATGAATAACTAACCATCCTCTTTTTCCCCGGTCCTCTGGACTTGATCCTTCAGACTAAGCTACCAATTAGGTCTTTAGGGATACCTTATCCAGGTTCCCCGACACTTTTATTAGTTTCACTATCAGGTGCAGCTTTCAGGAGCATGATTGCTTCCAAAAGCTTCCAAATTCCAACCGAAATCTACCCAGACTCCCCCTAAGGGATTTCGCATGTGGATCAATTTTATGGCTCGATGAAAAGTATATGCAATGTTTTTAGCTAATATGCAAAATTTTGAAAATCATGCGAATAATAAAGAAAAGTTCGGTCAAATCAGTCAAATCAGGGTTAAATTGAAATTCAACCAAATGAGTGTATGAATAATAAATAAATAAATGTATATATGTATATGTGTGTGTGTGTGACATAATAATATAATAATATTATAATATATATAATTTAAGAAAAAATATTTTAAAGGGACTTTTACCTGCACATCATCTAAATTTTAACATATTTTAAATTAACTATTCAAACATCAAATAGTTCAATTATAAAGGTGTATGTTGCTTTCTTCATGTCTCTCTTCTGTTACCATCGACCTCCTCCATCTCCCGGCGAGTGACGATCAACTCAAGTTCTTCCAGCTCCATCTTGTTCTCGCACTATGCCCCGCCTTCATTGTGAAATATTTCTTCTGGCACCCGTCGCTCCTATCTCATTTCTCGGCATTCTATCATCATTACCCCATTTTGCATTACTGTTAGGGGAACAAACAAGTCGAACATGACTTGACTCAAAGCTTATTTGTATTCGGCTCATTTAAATTTTTTTATGTTTAAAGTAAGCTCGTATTTGAAATTGTTCGAAAATATTATTATTTGTCTTTGATTTATTTAAATTTGAATATGTTAGCACATAGTTAGCTCAATTTCAAGGTTTCAAAATTTATATTTATTTTATTTAATTTATTTATACTAATTTTGGTAGAATTTTTTTTTTCAAAAGACAATAAATTTTGAATATTTTTTGTTGCTTCAGCATGAACAGTTGAAAAGTCTTTAAATCGATTTTTAATTGGGATTTCTTTTTGTTCAAATGATGTGAGACTAAATGCAAAACATAAGTGGCAAGCCGGCAAAATTAATTTTCAGTCCGGACTCTTGACGTAGAGCAACGTCCGGAGTCCAATAAAATAATGTCAACTATATTTTTGGGTCCCATGCACGAACACATTAAAAAAAATGTAAAAATATTTGACCCAATGCTTCAATTATCCTGTCTTTTAAAAAATTGAGAAAAAGGGTTTTGAAAGCCTTTTAGGCTTTCTCAAGTCTGGTGTCAGAAGCTTCTGTCCTCATTATGTGCTCTGTTAGGGTTTCGTTGTGCTTATGCAAAGAGTTTTAAATGATTAATAAAATGAAGTTAGATGATCCCGAGAATATGTATTTAGAAGTGCTGAGAAGGTCGGATTTGAAGGAGGCTGGGGAAACATAGCTATAATAGTTGAAGAAGAAGTTGGAGAAATATAGTAAGAAAAAGGAGGTAAAGAGATCGAACAAGGATGGCATAGAAGCGGAAATCTTGTCAAGGTTAATTTGATTATTTTTTCTGCTTATTTTTTAGGATTATAAATCTTTCTTTTTCGTTTAGTTATCTTAGAGTTATTGTGGAGATATGCTTGAGATATTTTAGAGTTTTATGGGTTCATTGAGAGTTATTTTCATGTTAGTTTTTGGTTTGTATGGTGTCTACTATGTGGTTTTTAAGACTTATTATGGGTTAACTTCAGGTATGTTGATTGGGGGCAATTATTGGCTTAGTTATTAGACAATCAACCTTTTGTTTTGGGTTTTTTTTAGTTATTCGAAGTTATTTTTGGGGTATTTTACAACGACTTTATATATACCTAAAAATACAAGAATTTGACACCACTACTAGAAGATTTAAACCCTCGGTAATGACGTCAAAAACTTGATACAACTTTTAATATGCAAGAATTTATGAACTCAGATTTATATATTTAGAATAATTTTGTAAAGTCACAATTTCAAACGCAAGTATACGCATCGCTCAAATAATACATGACTCTAGTGGAGTCCCGTTTATTGATCCCACAGGGAAGCGAGATAAGAGGTCCTTAGTCAAATTCTAAGCTACTACTATTAGTCCTTAGTTTGGAATGTCGATTAAAATGATATTTTATCTAGCAACTACTCCTAAATGCAAGTGTTAAATGTAAAGATAGTAACTATAACTAAATACAATTATTAATTCTAAAGATAACCCTTTTTGGATGAATTGGTTTGGAGAATTTTGAGATATTAAAAATTATTATTCTTATGTAATGAATTGGATAATGTAAAGGAATGAGATGCATTAAATATTGTATGTGCCAAATAGGACCAATTATATTCTTTACTCTTTGGTCCATACATAAAGAACATTGATTAATCCTATGCTTGTTTACTGAATCTGTGGCTAGGCTGGGAGGATACCGGCTCTCACTTCGGAGCTCCCACGTTCCCATCGCCTGAGAGTTAACATCTCCGCTTCAGTACTCAAACAATAGGACCGAATTTGAGATTTTAGTTTGTCACCCTAAAATCTCTAATTCTACGTCAATCAAAGTATATTTCCCTATTTATTTGCATTCAACTCCCATGAACTCCATCCATGAAATCTGAATGTGGTTCTACTTTGTTGAGAATTACACAGTCCTCTCGGGTCTTAATGCAAATACAATTAATTTTAACACTACAACAGACTTTTATTGTAATGTAAATAAAGTGCAAGTAAAAACCATCACATTAATAATTAAATCTGCTTCTAACATGCATCACAAAAATCTTAAACATGAATTCTACTCATTACAAAAGAAAAATAAAATGAAAACAACGACATAATCTTCTCATGCCATTATTTTCAAACAATAAGAGAGAGTAAGAGAAACCCATCAAAACACGAAGAAAACATAACGAAAATTTCATTTAACCAAAACAAATTCACTAGATTAGTGTTTACAAAAATCAAAAGATAATGTAGAACACAATACTTAGTTTTTTCCCTTTGAAAGAAATATGAATATCTCTCCCACAAAGTCTCCCACCAATCCATGCAATGCTAGAACATCTCCTTACAAATTCTCTCAAAATCTCCTCTCCAATCTCTCAAAAAAGGTAGAAATCTACATTTCTACTCTTATTCTAAGAATCTTAAACTTTATCCACACTTTTCCTAACATTCCTCTCACAAAAAACCCTCTTTTTCTAACCTAAATTCGTTCTTTTAAAGTGTAGGGACGAAGTTTGAAGAGCTGCCACAAGAACCCTTTCAAAAAGCGTTCAAATGCGTTGAATTTCAGCCCATAACCGTCGAGGGCGCCATCGGCAATCTTTTCTGTCATTTTTCGGTCTTTTTAGGTAAATCTCGCAGTCGACGCCGTTTTGGGCATTGTTGGCGAGTAGAAGTACGCAACTCCACCGTTTTAGCTCTATTTCGCCCCATTTCAGTTGCGTTGTGTTCCTAACAGATAGCCCTACAAAATAAGCATAAAAGCAACCTTCCTTTAAAGTGTAATCTCATTCAAAAATATGTAAGAAGTATAAAAGAGATTAAACATCGAAAGACTTATCGAAAGGTGACAGGGCAAAATTTCATTTCTTGCTCGTTTTTGCTCCAAATTTGCACTGTTTTTGTTTCTTTTTCTCCAAAAGTTCATAATTTATCTTATCTGCAACAAAACATAAAAAATACCCTTCTTTAAAGTTCAATATCATCAAAATCAGTGTAAAATAAGTATGAAAATCTCAACATATTTTCTTTTAGTCAGTATTCAAGGGTTATTTAAAAGTTTATTCTTGGGTTATGCTTGAGTAATTACAATGTTATCAAAAAGTTAGTTTCGGGTTTTTATTTGCAAATATTAGTAGTTCATTGTTGGGTTATTAGTGAGTCATTTTTGGGTTATTTTAGGGTTATTCTTGAGTTCATATCGCTTTAGTTTGAAGTTATTTTTGCGAGTTTATATGGGGTTATCATGGGGTTAATCTAACTTCAGTTTCGGGATTTTTAGGGGAGTGATTTGGGGGTTATTTAGAAGTTTATCCTTAGGGTATTCTTGGATTATTCTTGGGTTATTCCTGGGTTATTCTGAAATTAGTTTCAGGTTTTTATTAGCAAGTATTAGCAGTTCATTGCTATGTTATTTTTGGGTTATTAGGTGATTATTTATGAGTTCAACTCACTTTATATTCAGGTTATTTTTGTGGGTTTATCTTGACTTATTGAGACGTTCTTATGTGGTTATTATTGGTTTATTTATGAGTTAATCTCTCGTTAGTTTTGAGTTTTTTTAAGTTATTCTCAGGTTTTTTTGGGGTTATTTATGAGTTTATTTTTGGGTAATTCAAGGGTTATTTATGAGTTTATTCTTGGGTTATTCTTGGTTTATGACTTTTTATTCTCGTGTTATTCTTAGATTATTCTGAAGTTAGTTCCAAGTGTTAATTGACAGTTATTAGCGGTTCATTGTTGGGTTATTATTTGATTATTTTTTTGTTATTTTCGGGTTATTGTAGGGTTATGTTGGAGTTCATCTTAATTTAATTTCGAATTGTTTTTGCGAGTTTATCTAGGGTTATTTAAGTTTTGAGTTTTTTGAGTTTTTTTAAGTTATTCTCAGGTTTTATTGACTTATTTATAAGCTAATCTACCTTTGGTTTCGAATTTTTTCTTAGAGTTATTCTTAAGTTATTTTTGGGTTATTTAGGAGTTTAATCTTAAGTTATTCTTGGGCTATTATTGGTTTATTCTTAGTTTATTCTTGGGTCATTCTTAAGTTAGTTTCAGGTCTTTATTGATAACTATTAGCGGTTCATTGTTGGGTTGTTATTGAGTTATTTTTTAGTTATTTTGGGGTCATATTAAAGTTCATCTTGCCTTAGTTTTAGGTTTTTTTTTATTTTATCTAGGGTTATTGTTGGGTTATTCTGTGGTTATTATTGGGTTATTTATGAGTTAATCTCGCTTCAATTTTGGGTTTTATGGGAGTTGTTCAAGGGTTATTTAGGAGTTTATTCTTGGATTATTATTTTTTATTTTTTTGTTACTCTGAAGTTAGTTTTGGGTATTTATTAGCAATAATTAGCGGTAATGTGTGGGGTTATTGTTGGGTTATTTTTTGATTATTCTGAGTTTATTTAGGAGTTCATCTTAATTTAATTTCATGTTGTTTTTGTGAGTTTATCTTAGGTTATTGTGGGGTTATGTTGTGGCTATTACTGGGTTATTTTTTAGTTATTTTGCTTTAGTTTCAGATTTTTTAGGAGTTGTTCTCAGGTTATTGTTGGGTTATTCAAGGGTTATTTTTATTTTTATTTTAGGGTTATTATTGATTTATTCTTGGGTTATTATTGAGTTATTTAAGAGTTATTCTTTGTTTAGTATCAGTGTCTGAGGAAGGTTTTCTGGGGTTATTATTGGGTTATGTTGTCGTTATTTAGTATTCATTCTGAGTTATTGTTGGTTTATTTTGGGGTTGTCTAAGTTATTATGGGCTTATTTGATGAGTTATTTTGAGGTTATTTTCGTTTTTTTAGCCATCAAATATCATAAAATTCATAAATAATGTTTATAAATTGTTTATTTTGTTAGTGTTGCTAAATTGTTTCTTATTCATATAGATTGCTGAACAATGCAACTATAAATTGTAGATGTCGTCCATTGGCAGTTAGAGAAGTTCTATATAAGGTTAGGTCAACTGTCTCTGAGGAGACATGGTCAAAACTAAAAGAATTGAATGTTAATCAATTTTTTGAACTCCTCCCATACCCTTAAAATCATATCTTGACTATGCATATATTGACTTTTTGAGATATTGATAGATTGATATTCAAATTGGGAGGGAAGGAGTTGAGTTTTGATGCAGATCAAGTTGTTTGGCTGATTAACATGCCCAATAAAGGACCAACAACAACTTGGAAAAAACAGGTCTTCTATGGTCTAAATATCAAGAAAACAAATAATGAACTATTGAAGGTGTCACTCGGATAATCCTCCACTCCACTTGATGAACTGTTTATTAAGTTTGTTGTCAAATTTATTTTTTCCTTTTTGCAATTTTAATGTGCCCCAAGGGCTCTATTCATTTGTTGAGAATTTTGATTCTTTTTTTTTTCGTTTAGTTGCCATACAACGATATGTGACTAACTTATTGAGCAAGTCAATGCCTACACTATTAAAATAAAGAAGGGTCAGTCATTGGGATATCTAAATGAATTTGTTTTTTTTCTAACAATTAGTGTATTATCCTTCTCTCTCAAAAGTTTTTTTTTAGAATATGAAATATTGATTTATATATGTTTGCGCAGTTGTGGTTTTATGAGCGCACAATAGTTGTAGTCTCGTGTTGTTCCTGAGGCCAGACATCGCATGTTGAGGTGGCCAATAAATGTTGGTCGGAACCCTACAAATATTCATCTAGCCTTTCAGAGGCTTACCACTACACATGTGAGTAATTTATTTTATGTTGTTAGTTTAGAGTAATTTTTTTTGTTATTTTAGTTTTCTTTACTTGCAAATGTGCAGTTTTTCATGGGTTTGGGTTTAGGATTTATGGTGGCTTTTATATAATTAGTTTGATTTTGTGAAATTTTAGTTATTTAGTTCATTGTTTGACTGAATTTATTTGTAGATTTTAGATTCATTTGTCGACTTAAAAGATGATGAGCATGGTTTACTTGCCCTTCCAATTTTAATATTTAATCTCGTGAAGACCATCCCATAACCCAAAACTTACTCTGCACCACTATCACTTGATTCTTATGGTGCCAATCATCTGGTCATCAGTTGAAGCATTCCTTAACCTACACATTCATAAACATATTTAGATGAAAATATGGGATCAGAGGATATCTTCCAAATTATGAGGGAAAAACAAAAATTTCTTTTTGAATTTAAGAATCTCTAAATAAACTACTTAATAATATATATTAAACAATAACAGAGCTAAATACTGAAATCAAATAAATAAAGGAAATAATAAATAAAGATGAAGAAGAATCTACAAAGGAAGGGATACATAAAGGGCAAAGTGGGTAGCTTAAACCAAAGAGTTAAGCCCAGAGGCACTAGAACCAACAGGAAAATAATCACCCTATTCAATGAAATAGAGAGAGAGAGAGAAAAAAAGGATCAATAAAGGAAGTTCATGAACTTCCCAAAACTAAATTAGATTATTTAGTAGAACATATACATGATTCTTTAGAGGCTAGTGTCGAACCAATAAAAGCTCCTTATGATTTAGAACAACCAAAAATAACATAAGTATTGGATACTTCTAACATTCTTACAACCCAAACACCTATTCATAGTGAGGATGTTGGTTAATACATGGTGGAACTTACAACAATTGAAGTGGCTGAAGATGTTCATGAGGAGGAATATCAACAAAAATCAATCATTGTGTTTGAATATGACCTCCCTGATAAGGATGTTCCAACACCTTCAGCTGTAGAGTATCCACTCATAGAGTTTCATAGCTAAGATCTCATACTAACACACATGGAGTAAGTAATAGATGCATGCTTCAATAAATATAAAGCTAGGTACGTTGATACACTCAGTCTTTTTCTGTCTTATGCCCGAGTCATGTATTGAACTATAACAAAACCTATTTCTTTCAAATGCAGTGATAATATGTCAAAAGTGCATTGAAGCATTTTGGAATAATGATTGTTTAGGAGTTAAACATGTAGATACATTCACAATTGGAATGGAAAAAAAGAGGTGTCAATCACCCAATTTTTATAGATTCTATCTCTACGTGTCTCCAACACATTGGGTAAACATCCAATTTCCCATCATTTGATATACACCATTTTAAAACTTATCGAATCATATTACTTGTTTATGCAGATGTACAAACACCATCAATTGAGGGGGATTGTTGTTCATATTACAATCGATACAATAAATAAAGTATAATTAATTCTGATTACAATAGTTAATAATGTACACAACAAAACACAATTCGAAGAGTACAATCACCAGATAAATGACACGCCATGTTGCTTAAGGACATCAGTAGGAATTTGGAGTTAACTATAATGAAACATTCAGTCTGACGGCTAAGTTTTCAACATTTCACATTCTTATTACAGTTACACTTCATCATCAATGAATCAATCTTCAATTTACCATTTCAATTGTGTTCCTTCATGGTACTCTAAATGAAGCAGTGTATAAAGCAACCATTGAGGTTTCATGACCATCAACTTCCAAATCATGTTTGCTTGCTCAAAAAGTCGCTATATGAACTAAAACATGCTCCACGACAATAGTTTACTACATTCTCATAGTTTTTAACAACAAATGGATTTCACATAAGCAAAGTAGACTCGTTTTTATTCATTTTTCAAGAAGGGGATATCAAAATTTTTGTAGCATGCATTGATGGTATCCTTATTAGTGGCAATAATCCTACAACCATCTCACAACTCACATATCACATGGGGCTTCAATTTCAACTGAAAAATCTTGGTTCTATTAGATACTTTATGGGTATTGAAGTGATAAAATAGCCACAACATATTTCTCAAGCTAACAAAGGTATGTAAAACAACTCATCACCATAGTTGGAATGAAAAATTGCAAATTTCTCGATACACCCCAATCAGTTAAATAACTCTATCGGTCTCTAAAAGACACTCCATTTTATAATCTTACTTTGTATAGACAATTAACGGGTTTGCTCTAGTACCTTACCAACACAAGACCAGACATTTAATGTGATGTAAATAAGCCATGTCGGTCAATTCACTTCCCTATCATATCCAATTACCAATAATTAACTCACTTGTTGCAATATCTCCAAGGCACAAACCACTTTGGCTTAGAAATCAGAATTGACAATCTCAATCTTCGCACCTATACCGATGTTGATTGTGTTTGAGATCAATTCAATCGAAAGTCCACCACTGGGATATGTTCATTCCTAGGTGACACTCCCATATCATGGAAGGCTAAGAAATAATCTACGGTTGCAAGATCATATACGGAGGTCGAGTATTGCGATTTAGCGACTGTCACGACACAGGTGATTGGCTAAAGAGAATATTGGAGGAATTTGGCATCAAATCTATACATCCTACCTCTATTCATTGTGATAACATATCCGACATGTCCCTAGCTAACAACCCAATCTTTCATGCCTGAACCCAACATATCGAGATCAATTACCATTTATAAGGGACCACATCAACTCCAAACAGACTCAGTTCAAATACATTTAGTCCCAGGATCAACCGGGTGATGTACTTACTAAAAATTTATCAAAATGACATTTTCAAGAGCTTCGCACCAAGCTCAAAGTTCTACCACAAACCATTAGCTTGCAAGGGGTACCAACGATAACAATAATAAGCCCAATTAAACTTTCATGAGGTCACTGTAATCATACAACTAACTATAAGTATTCTAGAATATTAATCTTTCCTATTCTTCACCATATATATGTAAAGCATTTGTTGTGTAAATGTATGGGGCAGAAAGCCATCTGCAAAACCCATATTCCCTGTCTATGTTTTTTTGTTTTTTTCCTGCATTGATACTATAGCTGGTTTACAGAAACATCTCATGAAAGAGAAAACCAAGCGCGGGAAGGAGACAGAGACTAGCATGAGAAAGAGACGGAGCAAGAAGAACTTGAGATGATCGCCGCTCACTGGGTGATGGAGGCAAGAGACAAGCGGTGTAACCAAGGGTGACTAAAATGTAAAAGTTGTGAGTTCAAATAAGTTAATTTGAAATATTTGAAGTTTTGAGTAACTGGTGGGTAAAAACTTATATTATTATATGATAATTATTGTGATTATATAATAATAGTTATGACTTTATTTCGGTATTGATTTTAATTTTTTTTTTAATTTTCATTATAAATTGAGGGAATTTGTACAAAATATTTTGTATAAATTAAAAGTTGTTTGAAAAAAAACATGCATTAAGAGATTAAATTTTTAATTTGATATATTTCTAACGTCAAAAACATATTATTTATAAATTTATAATGAATTTATATTTATTTATTTATAATAACAAATTTAAAATTTGAAATTCAGGATAAAATCATAAAATTCTATTTATAATGTCAGAAAATCTCTGGTCAATTACGAGGGCAAAGATGTAATTAGCAGATCTTTATCTTAATAAAAAGGTTTTGTAGTATTCTAAACCCTTCCGTCGTGGATACTTTCCCATATTTTATCTTCACCTCCTCTCCTCTCGCCTCTCGCTAGGGTTAGGGTTCCTCCGTCCCGGCTTTGGCGCCTTATTCATCCTCTCGATTGTTTCATCAAGCTAGATGCAAGGTGGAGGAATGGTGCCGCAGTCCGTCGCTCTGCATCACATGGAGCCGCAGCACCAGATGGCTCAGCCGTCTCAATATCAAATGCCGCCGCAGCAGGCACCACCGCTTTGGGGAATGGTTCCACCACCTGCGCCTCAACAGCAGTATCCGCCGTCGCAGCAGCTTCCGATGTGGAACCAACAATTGTCGCAGATCCCTCCGCCGCAGTCCATGCAGCAACCTCAGCAGCAGCATTTTCAAAACCAGTACGGTGCACCCATGGCGATGCCTTCCTCCTTTCCTAGTCATCCAGATTCCTCTGACGAGGTTCGCACGCTCTGGATCGGAGATCTGCAGTATTGGATGGAGGAAACGTACATCCATGGTTGCTTCGCCCAATCGGGAGAGGTGGACAATTTCCTTTTGCGCACATCTTCTCGTTTTTTTGTGAATTAACCTAATTGTACTTTTCTTTGAGCAAATTATGTTCACTTTATTTTTTTTTTCTCTGTAAAGTGCGTGATAGGCATTTTTTAGGTTTTTTATTATTATTAATATTCTCATGTCAATTTTAATTGATAGATGCCTGTTATTACAGGTTTTGTCAGTGAAACTCATCAGGAACAGGCAAACCGGCCAGCTGGAAGGCTACGGCTTTATTGAGTTTGCAACAAGAGCTGCAGCGGATCGAGTTCTCCAGACTTACAATGGAACATTGATGCCTAATTCGGAGCAAGTTTTTAGATTGAATTGGGCATCTGCTGGTGGAAAGCGTGCTGATGATGGTAATGATTATACTATATTTGTTGGAGATCTTTCTGCAGATGTTACTGATTCAATGTTACAAGAGACATTTGGGAGTCACTATCCATCCGTGAAAGGGGCGAAGATTGTTACAGATAGAATCACTGGGCGTTCTAAGGGTTATGGTTTTGTAAGGTTTGGAGATGTGAATGAGCAAACTCGTGCAATGACTGAAATGAATGGAGTGTATTGTTCATCAAGACCCATGAGAATTGGTCCAGCAGCTAGCAAGAAGGCTTCTGATGGACAACAGCAAGATCTCTCTAAAGGTATTGTTTTGATGTGCTTTATTTGTTGTTATTATTATTTTTTTTTCAAAGTAGTTATTTTTTAGCTTGCTGCTACCTGTTTTCCTCTCCTGGTTGAATTTGCTGCTATGTTATATAATTTTGCAGGAAATCAACACAAATCACCAGTTACTAGCAGAAATAATTGAAAGTCTTTATTTGTAATTTGATGTTTCTATTTATTTCTCGTGCAATCAGCTGAATATTTCTTTTGGGAATGAAAGACTGGAATTCGTAGTCTTAGCTTTATTTCCAAGTCTCACTTTTGAAGATTTGTTACACCTCTTCTATTTTTGGCAGAAGTATTTTCGTTTCTACCATTTCCTTTCTGAATACGGGTTATTTAATCTACATTTAAAGAATTAAAACTTATAAAACCTCATGTTGTCTCGAAGCAGGAAGCCAAGAGGCTCTCTTGATAGAGGGCCTGGACTAACCTCAGCTGAGATGACTATCACCCTTAATGCGTGGCCTCGGTTAGGTCAGTTTTATTGATTATGTCATAAATCTACCCAAAGTAATTTTTTATCTAGCGCTTTTTCCTTTTATTTTCTTTTAATTTTTAAGAAAGATTTTTTCAGCATTCTCTACGGTCTTTAATTGTTCTCCTACTCTTTAGATTAAGAATCTTCCAATTTCCTACATTAATTTCTCTGACTTGTTGTAATCTTTATGTTTTTGAGTCTTATAATGTTTCCTTGAATGTTCTATTACATTTCAGATTTCAATGCTTCATCAACTTGTCTTTTTAATATTTTTTAAGGGCTGTTTTACTTCTTTATTTTTTTTTATTTCACACGAAGTCATTCCTCTTTTTCTTTTGATTTTCATTTAATGATCAACATTTAAATTCTTCAAAGCATAGCATTTGCATTGTTGGGAATTGTAACTATGTTTTTCCATCTTTCTTCATGCTAAATTTTTTTATTTTCATTGTGTTTCATGTTGCTGCAGCATGAATGGTGTTTTCTTACAAGGATTAAATTTAGGGTGTTTTTGGGGCGGTGGTGCAGTGGCTGTGTGATGCTACACCGCAACTTTTTCTATTTGGCAAAATTGTGTTTTGCCTGCGCTTTTCAAAATGCTGCAGCTGAAAACTGCATTTTACCACCAAACCTGGCTACTTGTGGTGGCTGCTAAAAAACTACAGCCTGACTTAAAAAAAAATGCAATAGCCACTGCAATTGCAATTTTTTGAACAACAAATTCTTTTTCAGCAGTTTCACAACTGTTTCTTCAAATAGCTGCAAGTGCCCCAATAGACCCTTAAGGGTGTATGTTTGCTTTGTATGTGCATTTCATGTACTTGTATGTCGTACATGTCTACATTATTTTGCATTTCATACATGTCTTCATGATTTTGTATGTCACTATTTCCCGTTCAATTTTAAGGAAAAGGACACATGATTAATGATCTAAATTAGGATCAAGGCACAACCGATGATTTCCTTTATACGATTTAATGCATGCGAATTTTAACTTGCTTCAGCTGTGTGTCATTGTCATGCTTGTTCATTTTTGCATAGTTATTTTAAAAAAAATCATATTCATTCGCTCATTTATACCCTTTCTCATCCAAACTACAACTATTGGTTATTTCTTTTTGTGTTCCCTTGTGCTATTCAAATGACATGTAATTTTGATCTCCATATGATAAATTCTCATGCTCATTTATTTTTTTATATGTTTGTCTCCATTGTTCATAGCTTCAAACTTTCTTGCTTCTAAAGTATAATGTTGGATTTGCCTTCAACCTCTCATATCTACATTAGATGGAATTTTCATTGTATATTCAGTTTGAAAGTTTCAGAGATCCTTGTGATATACATATGATCTTTTTGAGTATTGATGTGCTCTTATAATAGACATGTTCATAAACCAAAACTTAATTGATGACAAAATTTGACTCTAAAATTTAGATTAGATTATAATCATTATTCTAATCTTCTATAAGAACTTTTCATATGTTTGAATATTAAATTGAAATCATAGTAGCTGCAATCGAGGGATAAATTGAGAAATATTTTATTTCTTCTATTAATTAAGCAATCTAACATCACATAACTCTTGATATATTTCCTAGTATGATGATAGCTTAAACTCATATTAGCTTTATTTTTAATTCTTTGATTTGTTGACTTGCAAATTCGTATAAATAACCTTATGGGAGAGTGTGGAATCGTGTCAACATTTTACCAATATTGTTATTCCAGATTACCATAAAAGAACCTCGACTTATATTGGCCATCTAATGAATTCTACTTGTGCACCGTTAATCACAATTGATTTTAATTAATATGAGTTATTTTTTGAAAGAGTTTGTCCATTCATTTAGGCAATTTTATTTTATTTTATGTAGTTTGCTTTTATTTATTTTTCTTATTTCTTTTATGGAATAGTTGTAGGCCTTTTTTAGTATCTCTTAGGACACATAAGAGTAAATGAATAATTTTGTTAATTAGATCTTATTCATCCATTTACATGATTAGTCTTTTTGGAAATAATATTTTTAATTAGATTATTAGATCTTATTTTGAAGTTTTTATTATTTATCTTTATGAATCAATTGCAGGATTTGTCCGAGTTGCATGAAATTATACTTAGCAATTGACTTTTTAACTATGTCAGTTATAAGTTTTTCTAAAGAAGCTTGGAAATCTAATTGCATAATTCATCACAGTTTATTTTAAACCTTTTGTGTTTGTGTTCTTCAAGGAGTTTGTCTATTCATATTGAGCTATCATGTTTATGTGGTATGCTTTCTTTAAATATTTTATTATAGCATTATCTGTGGAGTAATTGTATGTTTTTATTAGTATTCTATAGTACACAAGTCAGTATTTCAACATTTTTTATTACTTAAGTCATATCATATTAGTCATGTACATGATTACCTAATTTCATTGAATTTATTCACACTACGGCAAATATATTATTATTTCAGCATTTTTATTTCCGATCTCATCATATTTGTTATTTGAAATAATAACCTTTTAGTTAAGTCAATTATGAAGTCAATTATAAGTCCCGTGTCAGATGTGATTAAGAGGTATATGATATTTAAGTTTGGTGATTAAATGATTATATATTTACATCTTGAATGATTTCTTAAATTTTTAATAGATTAAGTACAGGAAAGGTGAGGATCGGCGACGCAATATAAAACTGTTTAATGCCTTAAACTAGTGCTAATAAATTGAACATTTTATGATATTACGGTATTATAAAATTCTTCAATGTAAATAAGTTGATCTTTTCACATGAACTTGCCACCAATATCTTAGATTCTTCTCTCTGTAATTACATTTTGAATTCATATCTGATAGTCTATTTTATTGTTATTTACATCTTGTTGCAGAAGCAATATTAAATGATGACATTATTCTCATTATTATTGGTGGATCAAAGTGTCTTTTTTATTATCATGCGATTCTTTATGGGCTATTCTGTAGGAAGTGCAACAATTATGCTCTAATTTTCTTATTAAATATGAACGCTCAATTTGTTGGAGCAAAACTTTCACAGCTAGGCAGGTTTGAATATTGACTTCTTTTTTAGTTGATTTCATTTTATTGGTTTATTTTATTTTATATTAGTTGTTTTTTGGCGTAAATATGATTTATGAAGACAATCCCTATAGAGAATGCATTATGTTCTCCAATTTTTAATTTGGTTGAATTTTCAGTTTGTCTGATTCTGTAAAGCTGTTGGTTTCTTGGGTTACTATGGTAGCTAGGCTGTTGTTGGGATTTGAATTCAGTATTCCTCAAATCTTCAACATCGATTCCATGATTTTAGCCTTTGGTTTTTCGTCTCTAAGGAATTTTTATGTTTTTTGTTTCCTCTGTGTCTGAGTGCTAGTTTGATGCGGATCTTATTAGTGTGATGCAAATGACATTTGGTTTATTTTCTGTGGAAGCTCTATAATTCATCTCTTCGTTTTGGAGAGTTAGATTGTTATTTGATGTCTTCTTTTCTTTATTCTGTTTCTATTTTATAAAATTAGTAAGTTGTTTCTTTGGTTGATTAAATATTATCACAGTTTGAGTTTTT
>NEWO01000023.1:2944726-3070827 GCA_003013225.1 Phalaenopsis aphrodite | reverse complement strand
ATCTTATTTTTTGCATGAGTAAATTTGGATTATAAGATGCTTTCATTAAATGGTTTGTTTCTCATTGGATGAAGCCATATTTTTAAATCTTGTAATTTTTTCTTGTTTGTTCCTTTTGGCATCTTAATGTTTATGCTCAATTCAGGTCTGGTGCTGGAAGGATACACTTTATTGCTACCTGTTGAAGTTGGATATGACACACGATGGATATGTTGAATGTTTTATATTGTTTTGTGCATGAACACCTACATGTTTACACACAAATTAATGTTTAAAACATTTGTTCATGTTTAGCATATGTATGAATTTTTTACTCGTATGGATATGCAAGGATTTACTAATATATGGTGCTGTTAACTTAAGAACGCATCTAGTTGTACAAAATACAGTGATATTGTTGAAGTGACTAAACTAACTGCCATCAGTTTACATCGTTCAGTCGAATTAACAATTATATAGTCAAGATCCTTTTGAAGTATCTCGGTAGCTTGCTGAGGGCGCAAATTCTTCTCAAGTTGCTTAACTGGGTTTGGACTGTTTTTTTTTCTAAAGTCAAAGGCTTCGTTGTACCTAATTTTTTCTATGGGGATTTAAATTTTTCTCTAAATTGATGCATCTAAAAAGTTTACTTATAGGTATGATTTTCTGTTTCCTTTCTTTCAGTTTTGATTTCTGATGCCCTGATTTCAGTAGAAGTGCAAAATGGTTAGAAGTGCAAAATGGTAGCTTCCCATGCCATACATGTAAAATATGTTATGTACCTTGTTTTAGTTATCCGTTATCTTTGTACAATTTAGGGTGAATAATTGATTGATTTTTATATTGTCTATTTAATGAATTTTACTCTTGAAATCTGCAGAAGGTCCTTTGAGCATTATTTTTCCAATGTCCATTAGAGGAATCTAAATTTTAATTTATTCCAGTAATTGTGCGGTCCCCGTAAGTGAGAGATCTCACATTGTTACTCCTATTTGACGGGCTTCCAAAATGTCACCCTTTAATGCATCACAGCTCAAAATGATTGTTGTGAGATGTAGGCAAGGGTTCTGATGAGTGTTAATTAATTTTATTGTGATAGTAGTAGGACCTTAGTTATTTTTTATTCTTATCTTTTGAGTTTTTTTTTTTCTCCTTTTTAACCAAAACTTTGCAAGATCTGCTTTATCCACAATCGTTTTCCATATCTTATAAGAAATGGTTCCTAAAGCATTTTTTTATCATCCAAAGAACAACTTCTGCTTTGTTATGTAAAAAATTTAGATTAATTGTATAATATGGTGCTCCGTAACTTTCAATGAGATGCTGATGGAATTATTGGACTATGATTTTTTGGAGAATAATTATATTATGTTTGTAAGAAGTTAAATGGAAATTGTTAAAAATGTAAAGTTGGAGAGTGTAATAATCTATATCATGTGGGGAATGGTACCAAATAATAATATGATAGGGCTTGTAGATTTGTAGGGTGTATCGAGCTGTAAAATAAACTGGTTTGAGGGGAATTGGGTTTTTAGCGGGCTTGAAGTGTTTCATGCTGGGCAGATATTCTACAAGTGATTAGTGCCTGGTCATGTTGGATTTGAAGATGGCTTGAATATAATATTTAGAAGAGATGAATGAATTGTTATAGCATATGCATTAGGAGAAGATGATATGTAGTGGTGATAACCATAAGGAACTTGTAGCTCAACAGTCAAAATTGATGAGCATGAGAGGATTATTGTTGAGTTTTGAATAAAAGATAGAATGTGATGAAAGGATCCGTATCTCATTTCACAGGATCACGTATTCTTGTAGAAACGAGCAGACACTAAAAACGAGTGGTGCATTTAGTTGCTTTTAAAAGTGAAATTACAAATTTACTAATAAACTTGGAAGAAAAGAAATATTTTTTTTAATAAGGTATAAGGTGACCTTGAGAGAAAGCCTAACCACATTTATAATAGTTAGGCAGTTATATTGTAGAGGTAAAATAAAAATAGGATGAAATTTAATTGTTAATCTTTAAGAGAGTTATTTATAGAGGAAAATAAAATCATATTCAACTTGTTGTAATATGTGATAGCTAGTCATACCAATACGCTTCAATTGAAGTTTAAGGTGCCTTCAAATAAATTGAGCATACAAAGCTTGGTGGTAGAAGTAGTAGATATATAATCTTGTAAGGAAAAATTGTTCTATTAAGGGTAAAAATAGTGGATACTATTTGGGTGTATAGTGATTATACGGAGGCTTCTAGTTTTGGTGATTTATGGTTTAATTTAAGTGTATAAAAATGAGAAATGAGATGTATCAAGTTTGCTAAAGCAAGATATATGTGATATAAATGCTTTCATGAAGTTAGATGTATTAGAAGTGAAGATATTAAGATGCAATCAATGTTGATGACATGAAGGAGCAATGGAAATACTATTCTGATGGATATTAAGTGTCTTGTAAGTTAGATTTCTTCAATAAATTTAACAATGAATGTGATTATGAAGTGTATTGTGATGGTTCGTAACAAAAATTAAAGTCAATTTAGGTTTGAAGAAGATGCATAGGATAACTTAAAACTAAGAGAATGCTAAATGGTTAGACAACTATTTTGGTGACTGAAGAATATATGATATGTTTGAGATTTGTGTTTATTTTTAGGAAATGATACTAGTGAGTCATATAATGATGTTATGGGAAATTCTAATGGAATATAGTCTTAGGAAAATCATGCTTGCAATCAATTTGGATTAATGGCAGAAAGAACTGTTGTTTTTTTCGTGCTACAGTGGTTTGTAAAAAATTATGGAGACAAAATAAATGGTATTTGGTATTTTTTGTTGATTTTTTAAATGCTTTTGATTGAGCGCCTTGACGATTGATTTGTTGCTTATTAAGATTGAGGAAAATTATATTTAAGTTTATTAAAAAATGTATGTTTGAGCATGCTTTAGTAAAACTAGTTGTTGAGTGAACAAATAGTACTAAATCTCAGGAGTATAATCGTAAGTCCATATTTTTTTGGTTATGGAGGCCCTTACAATCGAATATCCAAGGTGATGTACATAGTTTCAATGCAACAACAACAAAACCTTAATCCCACTATGTGGGGTCGGCTACATGAATCCTTTTTCTCCATTGCGTCCTATTTAGTGTCATATTTCATTTAATTCTAGTAAATTAAGATCATTTTTAATACAATAAGCCCAAGTCTTCCTAGGTCTACCTCTGCCTTTCTTAACACAAATCAAATCGAAAACATCTACTCTCCTAATCGGATCATCAGATGGTCGACGTTTAGTGTGACCAAACCATCTAAGACGACTTTCTCTAATTTTGTCCGTCATAGGACCTACACCAACCCCATCACGAATATATTCATTTCACATTTTGTCTCTAAGTGTAAAGCCACTCATCCACCTAATCATTCTCATCTCGGCAACACTTAACTTATTATTATGCTTCTCTTTTAAAGGCCAACATTCAGCGACATAAAGCATTGCAGGTTTCACCACCGTCTTATAAAATTTTCCTTTCAGTCCAAGCGGTACTTTTCTATCACACAAAAGGCCGGAAGCATTCCTCCACTCAACCAACCAACATGAATTCTACTATTAACATCCCCATCTATATCACCATCATTTTGAACAACGGACCCAAGATATCTAAATCGTTCACACCTTTTAATAATTTGATCACCCAAAGTCACACTTCTGTCACCAGAGCTATTACTACTAAAATAACATGCCATGTATTTAGTTTTAGTTCTACTTAAACGAAGGCCTTTATACCTAATGCAAGCAAAAAACTTAATTATCAAACTGTCAAACAAAAATTTGTTGAATGCTATATCAATTCAGCAAATATATATTTGGCTTAGTATTAATAGAGTATATTTGATTTAATTTATTGGATTTGAAATTGTTAAATATACTTCAACTTTCTTAGAAGATCATGTGATTTATAGATTTGATAGGGAGATGTACTTTCACGGGGTTTTGCACTTTTACTAATGCACTTGGAATTTTAGGTCTTGTAAATTTACTTTGGATAAATTATGGATTTGTGAATTTAAAAAAGAAAAAAAAAGTTTGGATGCCAATTTTTTTTAATAGAGTTAAATTCTGGGGTTGCAAGTAAGAGGATTAGTTGATTTAATGGATTTAAATTAGATATATAAAGACCGGCCTTTGTAAATTTAATTTTGATAAATTATGGATTTGTGAATTTCAAAATAGTATGGATGCCAATTTTTTATGTGAGTTAAATTCTCGGGTTGCAAGCAAGAGGATCAGTTGATTTAATGGATTTATATTGGATTTACAAAGACCAGGTTTAAGAATTCTTACTACACTTGATAGGAATGGATGAAAATGTGGATTCATGAGGTCCACTTGAAATATTTGAGATAAAATCAATAATGATGATGCAATCTGAGGATATACCTTCAATGGGTTACTCAATATATCATGTATAAATTATAAACATAAGTTGGGATGCTAATATGTTAATCGGACTTAAATTTTGAAATTTCGTTGTTGCAACTAAGTGGATAATATTAGTTAACAAAATTTACGAACACTATATTTATGACTTTTGACAACACCCAAATGAAATTGTTAATTCATAAGGACAACTTCAAATATTTGGGATATATCTAATGATGATGATGTTCTTAGATTCATTTTGTTGCCTTGTCTTTATGAAAGTGGTCAGTGATCTCATCACCAATTCGTGCTTAATTAATGTTATCACTATAGCCATATTTGGTGTGAGCAAACCTGGCCCTCATTATTATAGATAGAGGTTAATTACTCTTCATGAGATTATTGATGTATAGATACTGTTACTACCAAAGATTTTTAAAAATATATTTTTACTGCGGCTTCCTTTGTCTTACTTTTTCTGTCTTTCTAAATAAAATAATTTTGTGATTTTTCTTTTTTTGTCAATGTTTTGACTTGGGAAATATTTACCGCCAACATATTTGATAGGAGGATTAATTTAATAGACACGGCAGACTACTGCTTTCAACATGTTTTTGCTACTCTTGATTGTCCTCAATACGTTTTAGTGGATTTTATCTTCTTTATGGATAAAAGATTAGTGAGGACTCTATATTAAATAAGTTGTCTGATATTTCCATGTTATTTTGGTTTAGAAATCATTAATAATCCTTAAATTTGCAGCTTCCTTCCAAAATGTACAAGCATCAGAAAGTGACCCAAACAATACTACCGTGCGTACTCAATTCTTTACGTATTTACCCTTTCAAAGAAGATGGCTTTCAATGTATGCTAACAAGTTTTTCATGAGTTCAGATATTTGTGGGTGGCTTGGATCCAAATGTTTCAGAAGACATGCTGAGACAGGTTTTTAGCCCATATGGTGAACTGGATCATGTAAAGATACCTATTGGAAAACGTTGCGGCTTTGTCCAGTTTCTTAGCAGGTCACTATTTCAAATTCCCAGCAATTATATTTTGGGGCATTTAAGTACATACCACCCAATTCCTATGTATTTACATATCTCCTCGTTTAAAATTGGGTAATATGAGGCGCGCCTCAACTCCTTTTACAAAAAAAAAATGACAACGAGATATGCCTCACCTGAACCGAGTCATGTCTCAAGGCACGAGCTGCCTCAAAAAAACATCTCAATTTTTTTAGGCTATTCATAATTTTATTAAACAATTCTAAAAGTATTATCAATATTCCTCATTTCTTAATATTCAAACATCATAGACTAAATAACAAGAAATAAGAGGAAAAACCATAAAATTTTATGAAATAGAAATTCCAATTATGAACATAGTTATTATTTTAATTAATATATTTATTGATGATTATTCGTTAATAAATAGAAAATAAGTAGGATTAAGGATAATAAAGAATGTGATAATATAGATACGACTAAAGATAAGATGCAAGATAAACAATTCTTTATGCTGATGTTCTAATGAAAATAAGTTAGGCGATGAGGGTAGAGGGGATTTTAAAATTTAAAATTTAAATGTTGATAATTTGTTATATTCTTTTTTAAGTGGGGAGTAGTACGAGTGTGAGGGAAATATTAATGTTGAAATTATTTTGATTGTTATGCTTTGATATTTTAGTATTTTTTTTTAATATCTCATCTTATTGTGATAGTTTAATATTTATATAACTCGTTTTATTTCATAATTTGATATTTAGTATACTAACGTGTTATTTCTACTTTTACTTAATTAATTACTTAGTTAAAATGTTGTTAAATTACTTTTGAGTGTGTTAATAATGTAGAATATTAATATTTTCTTTTTTACTACTTTATAGATTATAATAAAATATTAATTAATTTACACAATTCTTCAAATTTGAGACATGCGCCTTAAAATGCCTTGAGGCTTACATTTCGTCTCACCAATAAAAAAAAGCCTTAATACCAATTGCGCAATATTAAACATTGTTGTCATATCTACCACCTAAACTTTATTTTTTACATTTACACCACCTAAATATTTCATATCACATAAAAATACCACCATTTTAAATTTTAAAAAGGGAAATACATTTAGGTAAGATGGTGTACACATAAAAATACATATGAATTGAGTGGCATGCACATAAATATTTTTTATATCTCTTCATAATTAGGTGACTCTTCTCTTTCTTTTTTTCTTTTGCGAATGCTATCCAGGGCTTGTGCAGAGGAAGCTTTACTGATGCTACAAGGAACCCAGCTGGGAGGGTTAAAGATCAGGCTTTCTTGGGGCCGTAATGCTGCAAACAAGCAGGTATAAATTGTTATTCAGCTTATCTTCTTTCAAAAAAGTTTTTTAAAAGCTGTTTTAATAAAAAATCAGCTTTTAAAGCTAACTAAAAACGACGATCTAAAATAACTACAAAACAGTGTTTTATAAGAAGCACTTTTAAGAAAGTATTACAGCCAACGGACTTATAGTTGAAAAAAACTGCTTTCACTAAAACTGAAAGCATTTTAAAAGCTTTTCCAAGTAACTTCTGCTGTTTAATGATGTAGCTAAAATCTCATACTGTTATACTCTTTACAGTCTCAGCAGCAGGACGGTAATCAGTGGAATGGTGGCTACTATGGCTTTGGTCAAGGCTATGAAGCATATGGATATGGTCAAGCTCCTCAAGATCCCAACATGTATGCTTATGGCGCCTATCCTGGATATGGAAACTTTCAGCAACAGCAGGTAGAACTAATTTATATTTTGTCAGTTGGGAAAAAAAATAGAATGGAAATTTACATATATACTACCCAATTCCTATGTATTTACGTACCTAATTCCTAAGCACAACTTTTTACATTTATACCACACAATTCCTATGTATTTACTTATTTGACACGTAAGCGGAAGTTTTTACATTCCGACCACTCAAATCTTTCATATCACATTGACAATACCACTTTTCATGAATAGGTAAGTTGACATATATGTAAAAATTGAAGTTTATGTGTTTGATATGTAAATACATATAAATTGAGTGGTATGTATGTAAATACTCCAAAAGTAAAATTGATCGATTTAGTAATATATGTTAAGTGCTAATTTAGTTTTATACCAAGATTGCCTAATAGCGGCTAAGCCACAAGGGTATGACTTGAGTGGTATGTATGTAAATACTCCCTGAGATGCTCCACAATAGCGGCTTCCGACTTCATCCCGTGCTTCTTGACGCTTTTCGTCATTCCCTCGAATCAAAGCTTCTATGACACTTCATTTTTCGGAATCACATTGAAGCCTATGACACTTAATTTAGTTTTATACCAAAAGTAAAATTGGTCGCCAGGAGCAAAGGGACCCCGTTGCACCTAAGCCACAAGGGAGGTCTAAGGAGATCATGCATAGCTTTGAGGTCTAAGGAGATCATGCATAGCTTTGATTCGCGCCTTGCTCGGATGGAAGATGCAATGAATGGCGTGGAAGACCAAGTAGAGGACCTTGGCCAAAAGGCTGATGGACTCGAGGAGGAGGACACCACCATCCATTTAACAATCAGATGTATGATGCTCCAACTTGAGGAGACCTTAATGGGCCAAATGACTAAGTTGCAGGAGGACTTTATGGGGAAGCTCCAAGAAGTGCGAAGTGCCCACAAAGGAGAGATGAATGAGATGCGTGCTAGCTTGGAGGAGATGCGTGGGGACATTTTGTTGTGCAAAAGGGCACTAGCGACACCCACCAATCATCAAACCTTCAAATATAAGAGGATTGATATGCTAAAACCAAAGGGTTTTGGAGGAACTCGTGATGCGAAAGAAGTTGATAACTTCTTATGGGGTTTGGAGCAATACTTCGGAGCAATGAGGATCACGGATGAAGAGACAAAAATTCAATTTACTACTCTTTATCTTTCAGATATTGCTATATTATGGTGGAGAAGAAGGCGAGGAGATTTTAAAAAAAGTATGTGTACTATATTCACTTTTGTTGACTTTAAGAAAGAGTTAAAGAGGCAGTTTTACCATGAAAATACGGAGGATGAATTGCAAAGGCTCAAGCAAGTATGATCGATTCGAGAATATATCAAGGAGTTTACTAGTTTGGTCCTTAAAATCCCTGATATGTCAGACAAGGATGCTCTATTCAACTTCATGGATGGACTCCAACAATGGGCAAAGACAGCTTAGGAGGCGTGGTGCATAAGATCTCGCTTCCGCCATAGCCATTGCAGAAAGCTTGGTGGACTATACATAAGAGTCTACAAAGTAAGAAGAACAACTATGTTAGAAGTGGGGGAGACCGGGAGCAACACATGGAAGAGAATCGTCATGAATCGACCTCATTCAAAGCAAGAGACAAGGGAAAGTTTAACAACAAGACTAAACCATACAACAATTGCTTCATTTGTGGAGGACCATATTGGGTAAGGGATTGCCCGCAGAAGAAAGCTCTGAACTCTCTCCTTGCAAGTCATCAAAAAGTAGAGGAAAATGACATGGACGTTCAGGTAGGAACCATGCAACTACTTAATGCCATACGCTTTTCTCTAAAAATTCCGGCAAAAGGACTTTTCTTTGCAGAAGTGATTATAGTGAAGACATCCACTAATGCGATGATAGACACAAGAGCTTCTGACAACTTCATGTCTATTGAAGAAGCGAGGAAGATGGGTCTGCAAATAACTGGAGGTGGAGGCTCCATCAAGACAGTTAACTCTGCAGCTAGACCAATCCATGGAGTGGCTAAAGGAGTGAAAACTTATGTAGGGGATTGGTTAGGTCGCTAAACTTCTCCATCGTTCCCATGGATGATTTCAAAGTAATCCTTGGTATAGATTTCTTGGACAAAGTAAGGGCGTTCCTGATACTTTTTATCAATAACATGTGTATCATGAGAGGCGACCAAACTTGCCTTGTACCGACAACCAGAGCTAGGGAGCAGGAGACCAGGATGTTGTCAGCCATTCAATTCAAGAAGGGCATTCGACGAGAGGAGAGCTACTTGACTATCCTTCATGACTCCGACGAAGAATCGAAGCCCGAAGAAGCCAAGCTAAAGGAAGTAGTGGAAGTAGTTGCAGAGTTTAAAGATGTGGTGTCACCAGAATTACTGAAGGAACTACCGCCTAGAAGGGAGGTCGATCACCAAATTGAGCTAGAACCAGGGACTAAGCCACAATTTGGTTCCTGGAGTAAAGCTCTTCATTTTTCAGAATAGAGAATTGGGCCTGGAAGTAAAGCTCTTCATTCCTCGAGTAAAGCTCTTCATTTAATACCGTCTAGGAGTAAATACTTCTAGGGACTAAGTCCAGAAGTGTTTTATTGAGCTAGAACCAATAAAATACTTCATTTTTCATAATAGTGGCTTAGTCCCTGGTTTTAGCTCAATTTGGTGATCGACCTCCCTTCTAGGCGGTAGTTCATTCGGTAATTCTGGTGGCGCCACATCTTTAAACTCTGCTACTTCCACTACTTTCTTTAGCTTGGTTTCTTCGGGCTTCTATTCTTCGTCGGAGTCATGAAGGATAGCCAAGTAGCTCTTCTCCTCTCGTCGAATGCCCTTCTTGAATTGAATGACTGACAACATCCTGGTCTCCTGCTGCCTAGCTCTGGTTGTCGGTAAAAGGCAAGCTTGGTCGCCTCCCATGATACACATGCTATTGGCAAACGGTATCGGGAACGCTCTTACTTGGTCCAAGAAATCTATACCAAGGATTACTTTGAAATCATCCATGAGAATGATGAAGAAGTTTAGCGTACCTGACCAATCCCCCACACAGGTCTTCACTCCTTTAGCCAATCCATGGATTGACCTAGCTGCAGAGTTAACTGCCTTAATGGAGCCTCCACCTCCAGTTATTTGCAGACCCATCTTCCTCTCTTCTTCAATAGACATAAAATTGTGAAAAGCTCATGTGTCTATCATCGCATTAGTGGATATCTTCCATATAGTCACTTCTACAAAGAGAAGTCCTTTTGCCGGAGTTTTTGGAGAAGAGCGTACGACATTGAGTAGTTGCATGGTTCCTACCTGAGCGTCCATGTCATTTTCCTCTACTTCTTGATGACTTGCAAGGAGAGAGTTCAGAGCTTTTTTCTGCGGGCAATCCCTTACCCAATGTGGCCCTCCACAAATGAAACAACTGTTGTATGGTTTAGTCTTGTTGTTGTTGTTAAACTTCCCCTTGTCTCTTGCTTTGAATGAGGTCGATTCACGACGATTCTCTTCCTTGTGTTGCTCCCGGTCTCCCCCACTTCTGACATAGTTGTTCTTCTTATCTTTTGGCTTTGTAGACTCTTTTGTGTAGTCCACCAAACTTTCTGCAATGGCTATGGCGGAAGCTAGATCTTGTGCACCATGCCTCCTAAGCCGTCTTTGCCCATTGTTGGAGTCCATCCATGAAGTTTAATAGAGCATCCTTGTCTGACATATCAGAGATTTCAAGGACCAAACTAGTAAACTCCTTGATATATTCTCGAATCGATCATACTTGCTCGAGCCTTCACAATTCATCCTCCGCATTTTCAGGGTAGAACTGCCTCTTTTACTCTTTCTTAAAGTCATCAAAAGCGGATATAATACACCTACCTTTTTCAACATCTCATCGTCTTCTTCACCGTAATATAACAATATTTGAAAGATAAAGAGTAGCAAATTGAATTCTTGCCACTTCATCCGTGATCCCATTGCTCCGAAGTATTGCTCCAGACCCCATAAGAAGTTATCAACTTCTTTCGCATCACGAGTTCCTTCAAAACTCTTTGATTTTGACACCTCAATCCTCTTAGATTCAAAGGTTTGATGATTGGTGGGTGTCGCTAGTGTCTTTTTGCACAACAAAATATCCCCACACATCTCCTCCAAGCTAGCACGCATGTTATTTATCTCTCTTTTGTGGGCACTTCACACTTCTTGGAGCTTCCCCATAAAATCCTCCTACAACTTAGCCATTTGGCCCATTAAGGTCTCCTCAAGTTGGAGCATCATACCTCTAATTATTGAATGGATGGTGACATCCTCCTCCTCGAGTCCATCAACCCTTTGGCCAAGGTCCTCTACTTGGCCTTCCACGACATTCATTGCCTCCTCCATCCGAGCAAGGTGCGAATCGAAGCTATGCATGATCTCCTTAGACCTCCCTTGTGGCTTAGGTGCAACGGGGTCCCTTTGCTCCTGGCGACCTCACCCCTGAGATGACTCCACAATAGTGGCTTTCGACTCCATCCCGTGCTCCTTGACGCTTTTCGTCATTCCCTCGAACCAAAACTTTGATACCATTAGCTTTGATACCTGGCGACCTCGCCCCATTCCTATTTATTTACATATCTAACACCCAAACTTTAATTTCTACATTTATACCATCAAAATCGTTCATATCACAGCAAAAATGCCACCATTTTATCTTTTAAAAAGGTGAAATAAACCTTTTCATGCATAGGCCTGGTGATATGCGTAAAAAAATTGATGCCTAGGCGTTAAACATGTGAATACATAAGCATTGTGTGGTATGTATGTAAAATTCTGAAGTTAACTAATGTATATTCGTCTTTGCAGTAAACGTCCCTGGACTGCAGCGCTCGATTTGCAGATTTACCTTTTGGGAATCATTGAAGTCTATGGACTTGAAAATAGAGGACATTGTATTGTTGCCGTTTTTGGATAGCTTAATGTTTGATGTGATAAATTGTGTTTTGCTGCATCAAATGCTCTTTTGTTTTTCTCTAGCATGCGTTGGTGGGAAGAGATTCGTCCATAACTTATGTTGCTTTATGTTGTTTGTATAATGGGTTTAGGGATTGAAGGAATTGGATCATTATTGGGTCTGGGTTGATTTTTTTGCTTTGTTTTATGCAGTTTTTTTTTTTTTAAAAATCTTATTTTATATAAATTTGATGGAAGATTTACATACATACCACTCATTTACTATGTCTACGCACATATATCATACATGCACAAATAGCTACCTAACATAGAAATTGAGTGGTAGGTATGTAAATGAACTGAATCTGAACTTGCTTTAGGGAATTTATTTATTATTATTTTTGTTGGGGTCTATTTCCTGATGTTACTTTATATTTGACAATCATTTTTCCCGTTGACTGATAAATAGCTATTTGCAGCTCAACAAGCCATACTGCTTTGTCATCTTAAAGCTGCATTCGCTAATGATAAATGTGTCTTTTTGGAGATGTTATACCGCTTTGTCATATCCAAAATTTTATAGTTTGTAGGGTGGATGAAGCTAAATGCCCCATGCCAAGATTCTGATTTATTCTATTGGCTGATTCAGGATGTCGGATGCTGATGCGGTTATTTGTAGGCTAGTGATATATTTTTATATTTTTGGAAGATTTACATGCATCATTAATTTCTATATATTTACATTTCTAACAACTAAATTGAAATTTTAACACCTTTTATGCATAAAAAAGGTGTTTTATTTTGTGAAGGTTTAAGTGGTAGGACGGTTGGTTGCAACTATTTAGTGATTAGAATATTGCAATATAATTTTGATTTGGCAACAGGATTATATGAGCAAATTCTGTAACTTCTTTGCTAATTGTGATGAAATTGAATTGATTTGGATGAGAGAATTTAGAAACCTAAATTTGATTGAAAGCAGTCGGACCTCTTTTTTGTTTGTTTGAGGAAGAATTAAGGAAGAAGAGGGTAAATGTGGGTTATAACTTTAATATAATAATTTTCTTTTTCTATCTTGTTTTTAAACATCATTAGTATAAAATTCTAAATGCATTTGACATTAGATTATATGTTATTGTAGTTAAATAGCAAAGCTGATTGAAAAAAATGTCTTCGCTAATTCAGGTATATTTAATTACCTAAAAATTGCATTGCAACCATATACAAATACTCGAGCTTCACTTTTAGCTGAGATATTTTTTGCCTTTTTAGCTGGGAGTTGTGAGCAGAAGGTGCGCTTAAATTTCCATGGCTTTCATTGGCGGAGTGAGAGTTTGCTCAAAGAGGATTTAAATTAAATTATGTTTTATACTATCAACTAAAAATAATAATAATAAAAGTTCATTTAAAATTTGAGAACAAGCACATGATTGAAATCCAATTTTAAGTTAACCTAATATAAATTAGATAAAAATATATTTTAATTTAAATAAAATAAGATTAAACTAAATTTAAAATAAAAATAATTTTTTATTTCTAAATTCGTTATAATTAATTCACTCAAAAATTTCCAAAAATAGAAAAGAAAAGATTTATATTTAACAAAATCATTAGATAAAACAAAATAATAATAAAAAAAAACATAAAAAAGAAAGATGTTGAATCATAAGTTCTTTTATGAAACACACTTAGAGAGAGGCGAGAGGAGGAATAGAGGTGAGTAATTAGACATATTTTTGTAGTGAAATCGAGAAAAAAGTCATTTTATAAGTTTTTTTTGTCTTCTGATTATAGAAATGTATTTGTGCAATTACAAAAAAAAAAGGAACAATTGCTGATCTTATACTAAATATGTATTATAATTTTAATTTGAATATGGTGGTAACCAGCCCGTCAACTCGTTTGGGGTTTACCGAATGAGGGACCGGTCAAATGACGATCGCGTCTGTCGAAGCAAAAGCAGGTGGGTTGACTAGTTGCGATTGAAAGCCTTTCAGGAGTTTGGGCGGTCAGGACTACAGACATGGTTCATCGATTGAGTCTCTCACCATAATGTCTTGGTTGACTATGACTGGGCAATTGGTTGTTGAATGAACGGTTCAGACCGTGCCCCTTTTGACCGGACACCTTGATTGCCCGACCAATATCATGGGCCACGATTGCTTTGGTATTTGTATCGATAGTTCTAGTATACAAATATAAGTTACCCAAGTTTTCTTGCTCATACAATAAAGATAGTGAAACTATTTAATAATTACTAGCGCTAAATCAAGAAAGATAATTTGATAATTAACTTTCCTTTGGATTTTGTGCCTAGAGTGTTTTATAAATAGAGTCATAGGCTTGCCATGACATCAACCATCGTCATTTTTCCTAGTTAATCGGGTTGCATCATATGATTGATGGTTCAAACCGGATCACCATGGACCCTAAAATTCTTACTAAGGTAACTGATGAGCCCTCGGTGTTTACAAATAATAACAAAGTTAAGAAAAGGAAACAATCGAAGCCCAAACCTTCATTGTCAGATCAAGTCGACTCATCTGGACATTTAGAGGGAAGAGTGTTGATAGTCCCTCATTAGGTGGCCACGTACCCTGAGTCTGGCATAAGCGTAAGTGTCAAGGGACAGTAGGCCTTGCTCGCTAAAGGCGCTGCGGTGGTCTGAAAGGACCTGGTGGGAGGAGCGATCATCATCTCTCCTCAGCCGCTACTGCAGGATTGTGGAGGCATCTCAGTGCGCAAGAGGGAGAAAAGCCCTTAAATACCATTTTTCCATAGATGTATGGGTATGTAAAATCTCCCTTGACTGTTGATGTTCTCAACAAAATTTGAAATTATTCCAATGTAGATGAATCAATCGTTGGAGGACCGCCAGGATGGTGGGCTGACGAAAGACGCAGCAGAGTTCGCCAGCACTACAATGGTGCAGGCCGAATATGCAAGGCTTCTGCCGACAATGGCTTCGGAAGGGTGTCGGTCCATTGACCCTACGCTCGTTACCAGCTCTGAACAAGAGCGAACAGAGTGACAGTCATCTTCCTCTATAGCCGTGGAGTAGCAGATAGAGTGGTCCGGGACCTTGGCAGAGAAGATCAATTCTTCGAAGGGAGAGGCCGAAGGTCCGACCACAAATTTTGTATGGGAGTTATCAACGCATCTGGTGACCATGGGCCTAAATGTATAGGCCTTGCAGGAGGAGGTTGTCACATTGTGTAGTGAGCTGTTCAGGGTACTGCGCAAGTTGGGGGAGCTTCGCGAGTCAAATGACTGAGGTAAGTTACAACGAAAAGCTAACTGAATGGATTAGATTAAATTAGGCAGACAAATGGTCTAACAGAAGCCCTGGAGGACCCGCTCATAAAACACTTTATTCTAGACATGTAATAGTGTCATTTGAATTTTGAATGATATTTGAATAAATTTAAAAAGATGTTTGGTGTGACAGTTATTAGTATGTGATGGTCTCGTTTTACGCCTTCATCTTATAAGTAGGGCTAAGGACCGCTTCTTTTTATTTTACTTGCCCTGGTTTCTCTCTCTGTGCTTCCGATCTTTCTTTTCCTTTCGTCTTCTGGGTGTCTTTTGTTCTTTGAAATGGCTCCAAAATATTCCCCTGCCCTCTTTGGCTCCATCAAGGGTGATGATCCTTTGTTTTTGACGGAGAACGAAGTGAAGGAGTTGCAGAGGAAGTACGTTCTACATGAGAGCGTCCGACGTCGGCTCTCGTGGGAGAGATCTGGTCTTCTATTAAGATGAGTTCAAATATGGCCTCTGGTTACTCTGTGCGGCGAGCTCCGGAGTGTCTTCAACATGTAGGGGGTTATTCCAGTGCAAGTACTGCCGCACTCCATAGCCTCCATATTGACCTTTGTCTTTCACTATCGTCGGGAGAGTATTTCGTGGTCGATCAACCTATTGAGGCCTTTTTTTCTCGTTTAAGGACAATAAGGAATGTTTCACCATGATTTCAACGGACCAGAAACTCCACATTCTGAGAGCGAAGAATAAAATAAAGACTGAAAGTGAGAAAAACTTTATATTTACTCCGTCCTATAAGATCGTGGGCATTCTTAGAGCGGAAAATGCTTTGTAGCTAGTCTGCCATACAGTGGAGAGTTTCCCCTATGAGAAATTGGAGGGGGAAGCCCTCCACATTGCCACGCCAAAGCTGGAGGTGACGATGTCGTGAATCCAAAAGTGTCAACCCTAGGTTTCCCAGGTGAGATTGCTAGCACGATCCTGGTTGACTATTTGCATGTTGTTTGCTTCATATTACACTCATTTTGCTTTGGGCGTGTTTGTTTCTCACTTCGCTCCGAACGACCGCCTTGGTTCGATGAGCATCTCAGGCCCCGACTGGCCGCGCTGGCCCAGCAAGCACTTCGCTTCGCTCTGACCCGCGGCCGTAGTCGGAGCCTCGACCAGATGAGCATCTCACTTCGCTCTGACTAGGTGAACATATCACTTCACTACGATTGACTACGATTGACCGCATTGACCTGATCAACTGTACACTTTGATTTGACCGACCACCACAGCCCGGTCAACCGACCACTTGCACCACTACACGTGTGTGTACATATGCATGTTTGTTTGTATGTTCACCTTCTTACATTGCATATCCTCGGGTCATTGCCGCCTCGACACACCTTTAAGCTGCTGTCGTCAAGGCATGCTCATCCCTTTTGGTCACTGACGCCTCGGCACACCTTCGGGTCGCTGTTGCCACGACACACTCATCTCTTTTGGCCACTGCCGACTCAACACATCTTCCTCGGGTTGCGGCCGCCACGACACTCTTATCCCTTTTGGTCACTGCCGCCTCGACACACCTTCCTCGGGCCACTGACTCCCACCTAATCGATCTCTGGGTCACTGCAGCTACGACACCCATTTATATGCACACACACATGTACCGCCATGGGGGGAGCAGGTGATGATTTCTGACCCTTTAGCTTGCAAATTCTACTTAGCTCCCCCACTTATAAGACATGACTTATTATATGTTACATGCATGTGAGCTTTCCCGCTATCATTTATTTTCATGCATGATTGAGTCTTTTCTTTTCCAATGTACTTTTTAGAGTCTAAGAGAGTCCTATAACAAAAATAAGATACCGACACAAGTTTCGAGACATTTGGCTCGAGAACCATATGGAGGGAGTCAAGAGCTGATGCTCGTGCCCCGTTTCTTAATTTTGCATTTCTATATTGATGTATAGATATATGATCAGACATGTATATGCGGAGTCCGACCACTTTTTTATTTTCTAGGATATGTAGCCGACCTAGTGACACCGACTTTTTATTATATTATTTGACTTGTTTTACTTTTTGTGCTTGTCAGCATGTTTGTACATCTGCATGTGTTTTTCCTTGTTTCTTTATGTGATCTTGGATTCTTTATAGGATCTAGGACTTTTTTATTTTCTAGGAATATGTAGCCGACCTAGTGACACTGATTTTTTATTATATTATTTGACTTGTTTTACTTTTTGTTAGATGCCTGTATGTCTGCATATTTTTCTTGTTTCTTTATGTGATCTAGAATTTCATGATGCAATATAGGCTCATCAAGACTTAAAAATTCCTAATTTTTCTACAAAATCTTAAATAAAACATTCAAAATAATTAAAATTTAGGATTAATATATTCAAAATTTTAAAACTGCACTTTTATTTTCTACACATATTAATAGAGCATCCACAATACTTAATGATTGCTCTAGATAACTGCATTCATATTTGCATGCCCCGAGAAGTCCCCGTGCTTCTCCAACATGACTGGCCTAGCATACTTTTTCTATATATGTGATTATCTAGTGCGCCTAGGGTGTTAGAAGACTTCCGACCCAGACGAAGTATAAGACATTTTGTTTGGAGTGTTACTAGCTTTGTAGCTAAACCTCCCTTTATCTTCTTTTCCTGAGGCATCATTACCACTTTGATGGTATAAGTCCCACCTCATGGAGCTCCAGCTTTTAGTCATATGATAGAGTTTCCTTCCTCTGCCCTTAGGCCAGTCAAGTTGGAGAAGCACGAGAACTTCTCGGGGCATGCAAATATGAATGCAGTTATCTATTACGCCTAGGATGTTAGAAGACTCACGACCCAGACGGGGTATAAGTCATTTTGTTTGGAGTGTTTCCAGCTTTGTAGCTAAACCTCTCTTTCTCTTCTTTTCCTGAGACATCATTCACTTCAGCGAGTAAAAGTCTCACCTCTTGGAGCTCCAGCTTTTAGTCATATGATAGAGTTTTCTTCCCCTGACCTTAGGGCTATCGAGATCCCCGTGGACAACACAATTTACAAATTGCTGATAGGGATCTCAGGACGTGTTGGGTTGACTACATTCAAGACCGGGTAAACATAAGATCCTAGTAACTGTTGATGACGGGTCTGTGGTACCTCGACCCAGTGACCTATACCTTCTATGATCACTCTGCATTTCTTTTGTTGAGCCCCTTTGAGCTCTATCATTCCTTGACTTTGTCAATGTCATCTTGATGACTCGACGCCGATGAGATGCCGCCCATTTGGGATACGACGACTTAGCGTCATTGTCGTATGTCTGTCTTCTGCCCTTATGGCCCGAACGTGATTTGATGTGTTAGAATACCCTCGTCGAAATGATTTATGGTTATTTCGTGGGCTCCGTATGCTAATGAGTTGCTACTCATTTAGGATGTGAGAGATTCACTCTCTACCTGACAACTTAGCGTGAACTTTGAAACATTGAAACTTTTCCCACACGGAATAACATTTCTTTGAGTACATATTTCCCCAGGTTCATGATAATATAAGTGAAATTCCTTTTATTGAGAAATTCTTGGGTACCCTCAAGATATAATTAACTAAGTGGGATGTCCCATTGGGAGTGCTCTTGACCCCAGAACAGACACCTGCACCTGAATCTTTGGTTATGTGTAGTCTACATAAGTATTCTTTTGCGGATATTGGTCCAAGATGCCTCCACATGCTTGACCTATCTTTGCGAGGTATACCTCACGTAAGCTCTTCATGTTTTACATTTTCTCTTATTTGTCGTCATTGTCGTATGTTCATTTTTTTTTATTCCTCTCTTCTCCTATTCATTTACATGACCCGAAAGAGAGACTTATTTGAGAAAAGGAAGTATAAGATAGACTGGCGACTCCTTCAAAATAAAAGATAAAAACAAACAAAAATAGTTGCCCACATGGTCTTGTTGCTTATGAGGGATATGAAAACGATTGCCTCATTGTAGGGTGAGTACAAATGTAAGAGTTGACGGAACATACCTTCCTCGATCGGTGTCTCTTCAAATTAGATTGTCGGGATAACCCTCCACCTTAGCTGAAGATAGCCGAGATGATCCCAACCAAGTGGACTTCATTTGCTTGAATGGTCTACGAGCCTCCCGACTGGGATCTTTTTTTGTCATTGTGTGCTCCAACGTCGACAAACTCATTCAATTTTCCGGCTCAGATGAGCTCCTCTACCAAAATTTTGAGATGACGACATTCCTCCATGTTACGTCTGTTGTCCAGATGGTAGACATAATATTTGTTCGGATTAAGTAGCGATGGTGCAGTCTTCAACGAAGGGGCTTTCTTGAAGCAAGCCTTATTTTGAATAGCCTAAACTAGTTCAATCATCAATATATTCAGGGGTGTCGAACTTTACATTTCCTGATATACGTATGGTCGCTCAAAATATCGAGACTGTCGTTTATCGGAGGGGTATTGCAGCTGACATTGGTTGCCTCAGTTACTTCTCTGGTCGTCTCAGGGCCTTGGTTCGTCGTTCGCACAATCACTCTTTCGCTTTCTGTCGTCATCCTGGTCCTGCTTCTGCGGTCGGTTGTCAGACGCTCTCGTTTTAATTTCTGTAGACTCCATAAGGTCTTCCTTGGCAGCTATGTGATCATTTGCTAGTTCCCAAACCTCTGCAAAGGTTCTTAGCTTGAGTAGGTTCAGGTTGTACTTGAATAACTTATTGTGGAGCCACTGTTTCAGGGTAGTTCAGGCAATGAGAGGCTCCAAGTTCTTTACCTCCAGCATCTTCATTTGGAAATGAGTGACCCGCAGGTTTTCATTTCCCCCTTGCTTGATCTGAAGCAGAGTCTCTGTATTCTTCCTTGGTTTTTGTACGTAGGCAAACTGTGTCTGGAAAAGCTTCTGGAATTTGAGAAACAACGGGATGACTTAATCTGCAGGTTTTTAAACTATCGGAGCGCGGTTTCTTTCAGCGTGATCATGAATAACCAACACTTTAAGGTGTCATCGATATGTAGGACTTCGACCATTGACTCAAAAGAGGCGAGGTGATCGACCGTGTCGCTCTTTCCTTTGCAGGAGTCGAGGTGGAAATCACGAGCTTCATCGGGGGTCTCGTTACCAGAATCCTTCGAGAGAAGGCGTTTTTTATAACCAGCCGAGCGACAATCCCATTCAATCCATCTGATGTGGGACCACCAACGTAGTTGCAATGTTGTCCGCCGGTTGAGAATCTTCTCGTATTGGATTCGTTGGTCGCCAGGCTAACCGTGGGGCAAGTTCCCCAAGAATCTCCCTCCATGGGTAGCGGTCAGGTGTTTCGCAAGATTATGATTGCCCGAACAGCCTCGAACCGGCCAATTATTTATGTTTGCAATGCCTGGATCTCTTCCTGTATGTCTTAGTGCACAATCTCTCTATTGAACTCCATGGGCGCTATTTCCCTCTGTAGGGATTCTCCTCCGTAGTGGACTCTACTTTTCGTTGAGGCATGTTCACGCTCACTGCATCAACTTTTAGGATGTTGCATCTTAAGTTGTCTTTTGTGAACACGCTCCGAGAGTTAAGAGTCGGGAGGAGAAACAGAGAAAAGAGAGTAATTAGACAAATTTCTGTAGTAAAACAAGAGACAAAGTAATTATATTCGTCTTTTTGCCCTTATTTATAGAGGAGTAACAATTACAAAAAAGAAAAAATTATAGAAACCCCATTTAATGTGATTAATTGTGCTGATCTTATACCAAATATGTATTACAAATTGAATTTAAATATGACAGTAACCAGCTGATCGACTGACTTGGATTTGGTCGATTAAGACAACCGGTTGAATGACGATCACGTCTGCCAAAGCAAGAGCCAATAGGTCGACTGGTTACAATATAACACTTATATGGATTTCGGGCGGTCGAGATTGTAGGCATGGTTCGTCAATTGAGTCACTCATCAAAGCGTGTCAGTTGACTTTGACTGGATGGTTGGTCATTGAATGAACGTTTCAGACCATGCCCATTTTGATCAGACGCCTCATTTATCCGACCATTATCACAGGCCGCTCGATTGCTTAAAGATTTGTGTCGACAATTATAGTGTATACGAATGATTTCCATAAGTTTTATGTATTTACATATCTAACACCTATGCTTTTATTTTTTGCACATATACCATCAATAACTATGTACAAATAGATAACTATGTATAAATCAGCAACTATGTACATGTACAAAAGGTGTTTCATTTTAAAAATTTAAATGATAATATTTTTGATGTGATATGAAAGAGTTGAATTGTTTGAATTTTTTATAAAGTTAATTATTGTGGGTATATTTCACTTTTTAAAGGCTAAAATGATGGTATTTAGAATGTGATATGAAAGTTAGTGTGTTAGATATAGAAATACATAAAAAAATGGGTGGAATGCGAGTAAATGCCCCTTAAATGATATTCTAAATACATGATACAATAAACCCATTCTAGGCACTCATACAATAATGCAACAAAATTAAAAAGGAGGTCAAAAAGTTACTCCATATCACAGTGATTTATGAAAAAATTGTACATGAACTTCTTAAGTGGGCACCTTAGCGATGAGTTTCATTGTTGCAATTCAGCAATTTTACTGCATATGGATAGATTTTATCATACATTCTTGATCTAGTTGTATTTTTCTGCAGCTAGGGTAGATCTTCATAGCCACGGCCTGTATATAAAGTTATATGAAAAATATTTAGCTGATTGTTGACTGAATTATTTGATGTGGATACAAACCATATTTGTAATTCAATCCAAAATACTCTTACCTCCCCTCATTCAAGAAAAAAACCAATAATACAATAACTCCCCAATCAATCATAATCTGTGCCATCGCTTTTTACAATTTTACATGATAGATGGTACATCTAAGCTTAGCCTGTGAGTCATACAATGAACCTTGGGGGCCATAGTTTCAGCACAGAGTTCCAAGATAGCAGCTCTCTAGAGGGTATCAAATTGGGTTTGCGGGACAAGCTTGGAGTTGACTAGATCCAAAACTATTTAACCCAAACTCCGACCCTAATATTGATGAGTCAAAACTAGGGGTGAATGTGAGATAAAGCTGACTTGGAGCCAGCTCAGGCATGGTTCGAAATGTGGCTTGTGAGGGGCCCAATGAGTTAGCAAGACAAACACAAGCCAACTCAACTTAACTCATTGGCTGGTGAGCTAGCTCATTTAAACAAATATTAATAGAAAATATACTCAAAATATATTAAAGTTCAAAATTTTATCTTTAAATAACTAAAAAAATTTTAAAAATATGATTTCTATTTAATATCATGTGATTTTTTTATTATTTATCTCCTAACTGCCCGTTCTATTTGTTATTTTATTATAACACTAGCTTCAATTAATATTGTTTCTCTTTTATAATAAACAATCTGGTTCGTGAGCCGGCTCAAACATATGGACTTAAGGATCTACCTATCAACGGATTTAGCCCCGGATTTAGACTATAAATCGCGTAAATCTTGCCAGACAGTCATTTCGGACAAAATAAAGCTACGGATTTGATAAATCCAAATTTCACGGATTACAACCATAAATCATAGAATTACTAATCATTGCAAACTGGCGGATTTAAATTGGTGGTGTAAATTTTTGGGATTTAGCAAATCAGTTGCCACATAGTTTTTAGGATCTAACCTATTTAGGATTTAGTAAATCCGGATTTGCGGGATTTATTGAATCCTAATAACTTAAATCTCATCCGTTGCCAAATAACACCTTAAGCAAAAGCTCAAATTCGATTAATTAATCAAGCCCAAGCTTAAGCCGAGTGTGACTCAAGCATGACTGGGCATGTTTACACCCCTGGCCAAAATGTCCAAACCAAACATGACCCACTTTCAACCCACTAATCCAAACCCAGCCTGTATAGCCTATTTAACAAGAGAAATAATAGCAATTCATGTCAAATTCAGGTTGGTTTCGAGTCAATCTTGGGTCAATTTTGGGTGGGAAGGGTTGATTTTGAGTGCATTTTGTGTTAACCAAAAACCGACTTGAAAAATTAAATGGATTAGAATTCCTAACACAAATTCCTTCTCACTGTTCAACCACCCATCTCATAGACCAGAGGCATTACATTTAACAAATGCCTAGTGATGCAACCCACAATGGCGACCTAGTGGTTTGAATTCTTTGAATAAAGCCATAAGAGCTTAAGATTTTAGGTCTAATATATATGAGTGCATGCAAGTATGATTATGCGATTACATTCTCCCAAAATCCTTAATTTTTTTTTAAAGTCATCCTTGATCTAAATATGAACTGAGGTAAGTTTTTCCTGCAAATATATGCTTCAGGGCAGGTAACCATCCTGACTACCAATTTTTCTTCATTCCAAAGATAAAATCAACCAAATACACCATCCAAGAAGAGAAACAAGGAGATAAAATAGCAAGAAAATGCACTTCAGTACACCGTCCAAATACTGTTATTGAAGCTCTCCTAATTGTTTAACAACTCGCACCAGCGTTCAACATTAGCATATATACAGACCGAGTCAAATTGAATAAGATCTATAGAATATATCCTCCGCTCCAAAGAAAAAATATCATCACTTATAAACAGGAAAAGGTTAAAGCTTTTACAGGAAAAAGCATATGAATCAAAGTATATAGCATTAATTATCTCATTAGAGTTGAGTACTTGCCTCAAAATGCAGGTCTTTATTGGCAGAAAGAACATGTATGAACTAAGCCCGCAGAAGTAATTTGAAGCAGTGATGATGATCAGCGTTGTTGCGGGTCCTGAACTGGAGCAGCAGCAAATCTAGCGTTTGCTGGCTGGGCTACGATGACATTGTCGTCCGCAAACAGAGATTTGATGAAGGCAGGAGTCTTCAGGGGTCGTCTGCCTGTCATTCGTGGATACACATCTTCCAAGTAATAATAAGCATGACCTGCTACCATACCCTATAAAACAAAAAAATAAAGATAAATTTTTTTTAAAAAATAGGTTCACAAAATTCAGTATTAAAGAGAGACGGCTAGTTTTGTAAAGCTGGTCTAGTTATAGAGGATTATCCAATCAAGCTAAAAGGAGAAAAGAACGGCTAGTTTAGTAAACTTTCCATGGAACTGGAAGCGAGCTAACAATTATTTTGGCAGAGCATATTACAGCCAAAGAATGCAAAACACTGCTCCATCATGGAGACATTGTCACGCCAACTCAACTAAATCATTAAACTTTGCTGTTTTCAACTAATAAATTGGGAAGATCTACATACATACAACTCAATTCCAAAGTATTTACATATATTTCACCTTACCTACAGCTGAACAGATGTACTCCACAGTCTTTAGAAGTTAAAATAGTGGTATTTTTATGTGCGATGAAATATTTGGGTGGCATAAATGAAAAAAAAAAAAAATTTAGGCGTTAGATATGTAAATACATAGGTTTTGGGTGGTAATTATGTAAATGCCCCGGATTACTCAAATGTCTATCTAGACCCATAAGCTCACAATAATTAAGTTTTTATCATTCTCTTCAAAGATTTTCTGTCAACAAAAGAAATTAAGCAGAATATTTCTATTTCTTTTCAAATCAACATGTTAATTTAACATACCAAAAGATCAACCCATGTGCTGGTGCCCACAAGAATGGAGAAACCAAGGAGGACCTGCCATAAAAGAAAAGAATCAGTTCAATTCACCCATAATTTTTATGAAAAGAAAAACATACATACATAACTAATAAATCTTTGCAGCTTCACAATAATGAAAACTCGAAGTAAGAAATCAAATTTCTATGTTGATGCCCACCCAAAAAGTACGAATTTTTTGTATTTGAAACTTAAAGGTAGAAACATTGGCGCCACAATGATACTGCTAATACCCTCTCTTTCCTCTCATCCATGCCCTTACTATCAACTATAAGAGATAAAAACCTAAACTTTTACGTGAATACACCAAATAAAAGCAAAATTGATGAACACAAAGTAAGAGGAGAGAATCATCAACTAAAAGTCAGCCTTCTTCAAATCGGACCACACACTCAGAACTCAAAAAAGCACACACATATAATATAGAATAACCAATTTACTTTTCTCCTTCACTATGTTCAGATGCACCAGCTGCATGTTCTCCTCAAGCGTTAAGCCCACCAGATCTCAATAGCTAACGATTAGTTTCAATTACAAAACTCTTGATGTTGGTTTCTACTCCAAAGAACCGTCTGTCACCCAGCAGAAAGAAAGGACCTAAAGTTGCTTTAGAATGAAAAGCTATTTCAGGAATATTCTTTAAAAAAAAAGCTATTTTAGGAAATTTTAAATGTTTTCTAACTTTAGTATTTAGCGTCTTTGTTTTATCATTCATCTTCTTATCCTGACAAAATGGTACATCCACATATAGCTTTTTTCCATGCATAATTCTAGAATATATCTCATGCACACAAAGTCACACCATATCCCATGCACAAGCTACCCCGTTAACCCACATGACAGCTAACATCATGCATTAATATAAAAATGGATAAAAAAAACAAAATTATAAAATTATTAGACAAATGCTTAAAAATTTGAAAACAATTAAATATAAACAAATAATAGTTCTAAATAAAATTAAACGTTTTCTAGTTTAAAGTATCCATTGTCCATATTTATAAAAAACATATTAGGATACACTCACAAACTTTTTTCCATGCATGGTTCTGGTATAGATCCCATACGCTAGAAGTTAATCCTTATCCTACTTTTTTTGCTTTCATACAAGCGACCGCCTGAATACATATGAAACCTAAAACCATTCATAAAATATATAAATAGATCATACTCAACACTTCTGGATTCCATACAATGCAGGTTGAGCCAAAATATTGATGCAAATATTTAACATCAACTAACAAAGGTATTTATTAAAAAAAAACAACAATAACCAGCTTAGATTTCCGTAATTTTTTTAAAACTGAAAATGATGACCATGCGTCTTTCAAATTAAAAGAGCGCATAAAGCTCACCTTAATACATCCAAAGGAAATTGCCTTTTAGCATATTGATTGAAATCAGACTCAACATCTTATATTCCTTGGTTGCCGTTTCTCCTCTGACTAAGTTTTTCTAGCAATTTGTCCTTAAACCTGCTGCATATAGGATTTCATCAAGCTTTTCCAGATATGACTCAGGATTTAAAAACCAAGACAAAATGTCCATAGGTTCCATACGCTCATGCTTAACCAAGAAGGCTTAAACCACATCCACAATTTTTAGTGTCCATTTGGGCAGGTGGAAGCTATCAGCTAAAAGTAACTATAGATCTGCTCAGGCTAAAGTTCACACTAGTTGACCTAGTAATTAAAAGTAGTTTCTAACCATAAAAATTTCTGAATACAAGCAACAAATTTGTGGTCAAACATGGATTTGATGGCAATTCAAAAAGCAAAACAGTGAAAAAAATAGCTCCAACCAGACCATCGTCTTACTCAGGACCAAACTTTCAAATCAACTCATCAAATTTTACTTCTGAAACCTTTTAATTCAATTCATCAATAGGTTTAACTCAAAAAAGATCCAACTTTCAAAAATTAAAGTAGGTTGATTACTAAAAATTTAGAAAATAAATGGATAATTTAAATTTTAAATTTTAAAATAAGTTAAACAAAAATTATGAAAATCATGAGACAAAGTTAGAGAAAGTAATTTAAAATTTAAATATTGAAATAAGTTTGCTAGAAAAAAAAAAACTGGGAGGGAATTTAATTTAAAACATTGGAATCTATTAAAAGGATTTCTCAAATATAATTTTCATAATGATATAGTATAGATGAAATAAAAGAGATACATGGATAATAAATTACAATTTAAAATGAATGGATAAATTATTTTTTCATAATCTCTAATGATGAAATATAAAAATCCTTTATAATAGTGCAATATAGATGAATAAGAGATCCGTAGCCTTGCCTCCTATAGCCCTAAAATCTGAAATGAGTGCATAAAGCATCTCCTGGAAGACAGTTGTTAATTACCCATATAAGAAGCTTCATTATTGATTAAAACAAGCAGATAAAGTTGCAGCAGAAAACTAAGGAAATTTCCATTAGACGGAGAGATAAACAGCTAAAGCATAATAGTCCTCTATACGAAACAAAATCAAAGAGTGTAGCTAGAAATGGGATAATGAAGTTAAAGAGATGACCATAAATTTTATAAAATAACAAAGTCACTTACAAAGAATATCAAATTATTTTCAGTCAAGAGCTTCTTAGCACTCTATAAAACTAAGAAGATAGCATAAAACAAGTTACATAACCGATTCCTAAGACCAATGATCAGAAATATAAAAAACAAAACATAGGAATGCATGCCAAGACAAACCTAAAGCATAATTAACACAATAGTTACACACAAAAAGGGTATCAACGTTAATAGAATTGCATATGAAATAGCACTGCAAAAAGAAATGAGTTCAGCCAGAGTATTATACAGCACAGAAATGTCTCAACCTAAGCGGCATACTTTCAAAAATGCAAAAAATTCACGGAATATAGTAGCAACATCCTATATCACTACCAATTTCCAGAAAATTGAATATCTCATGGGACCATGTGGCATAACACGAGCTACATTACACTGGAAACACTACATAGAATGCTTAGCACTAGAGTACATTAAATTGCTGGGAATATTAACAATGGAACTTACCCATGGAAGGTATGCTGCTGTAAAGGTGAACAGACCCAGGAAACTCATGTGGATATAGGGATTGTGCTTACTCCAGACATAAACCTAAAGCATAAACCAGATTAGTAGCTGGCACTATGCAGGCCAATTAAAAAAAAATAAGATTATAGATAAAACATGGATGTTACAATACTAGCATATATGAAGCCAGACTAAACTCTAGCCACAGAATTTTTTTAATGGAATTCCATGCTACATAACCAGGATTCATTTTTTTCCGTGTATTACTGAATAAATAACAATATTATTCTTAAAAAGGTTGCATTAAATCCATAAGAAATTCATGCATAAATGACTTTGATTACTAACCATCATGAAGGTCAATGAGTTGCTAAGAAAGAGAATCTTCGCAAAACTCGCAGAAACATATGGTATCATGCCACCAACGAGAACAATCCCAGTCAAAACAGAGGCACCAAATAAAAGCATATAAAAGAAATCAGCGGTACGTCCTCTGAATGAGTTCTCCTCTAGTAATTTGCAATATCGAGCAAGGAAAAACATGTGAAAAAGAAAGTCCAAATCTGCCAGAAACAAAAAACATGATCATACAATGCTAAATGGAAGCATACTTGAAAATTAGCAAAAACAAAATATATTGTACGACACATTAAGGCATGAATGGCCCAACCATGTGTTCATCCTAAGAAAAAAAAAGAAAAAGAAAAATGAACTAGAATAAAGAAACCATGCCACATGCATGAGTGATAGGCATATCTGCCATCACACAAAGTGCATAAAGTGCAAAAAACAATACGCTAAGATCATGAGCATAAAGTTTAACATATTTTAGAACTTACCAAGTAAAATAGAAGAAAAAGAAATTAAGAATACCCACTCGCTAAAAATTGATATTCGTCATCATTATTAGCCTTATCATAATTATTTGGATTAGTTTCCTGAATCTTCATTCTCCTTTTGTCCAAATAAAAAGTTGCATGAGAAGTTAAACCCAATAACTTGGCCTTTCTTCCAATTCTAAGTTATCTTTGGTCTACATTTTTTCCTTTGTAATTCATTTACATTAATTAATCCAACCATCTTGTCCGTGCATCTTTTACTATATGCCCAAACCATCACAATCTATTCACCAACCCTCAAACACAATCACTTCACAATCCATCCTTTCTGATTTTTCTAAAATTTCAACTTAAAATTTTTTTTCTTACCCTCCACTTGCCTATATGAACAAAGAAAAAAAAAGAAAAAAGAAAAAAGAAAAAACATGCAATTTTAAGAGTATTGCAATAGAAATTTTAATTGTTTTGAAAAAGCACAAACATAAATTATAATAAAAATTAGAAAGAAATAAATTAATTTTATTACATAATTGCTGACAGTACTCTTTAAATGAGGTAAAGCAAGAAAAGAGAAAGTGTGCACTCACTGTTTCTACAGTTCCTTTAGACAAAAATATTATAATTACAATTTGTCGATACTTTGAAAAAGCAATATAACTGCAACCTTGGCAAAACTGAAAGGTACTTAATAACATATGATAACAAAATAGTACGATGAAGAATATCAATCAATACCCTGATATTAAAAAATGAACAAGATAGTTAAGACCAAGCTCCGTTAATAACACATTATAATGGTATTTCAATTATTTTGAAGAAGCATCGGTAGAACTTTTACCATGAAGTACACAGAAATAAAGTACAGAATATTTTTTCATTAAGAGGTACTACACTATAAACATGATAAGAAATGTGAATTAAATCCAAAACTTATGTCATACCTTAAGACTAGAGGAATGATCAGAAACAATACATTGGTACCAATAAATGAAGAAAATAATTCTAAAACAAGCAACTTAGGGAACACTTGCACTGCGACTATGTTTTGAAGAAGCATCAACAGTATTTTTACTACATCCTAACAACGACAACTGCAAGCCTTTATCCCACTAAGTGGGATCGGCTACATGAATCCTTTTTCTCCATTTTGTCCTATTGAGTGTCATATTTTCATTTAGTTTTTACTACAAACTAGAAGGGAAAAAAAAAGTTTATCAAGTATAGCCTTCATTAAGAACTAGTATGTATACACAAAATGTACTAAAGGTCAACCTTGCATAGTCAGACTAAGATGACTAAAGATGATCCGCAAAACCCAAATAATGATACCCTAAGAAAAGGAACTAGCAACAATAACCTCATATTGTCAAAAGTAAAGCATCAAATATATGAGATGGTAACCCCAAAGTGTCAATAAATCAATCAAGTACCTATATGCTAGAACATTCATAATCCTTCAACAACTAAAACTACTCAATAAAAAAAGTATCACATGACAATAGCACAAGGAATTTAGAATGTTTAAAGGAATTGAACAAAATTTGTTTTAACGCACTTGTTTGGTAGGGAAAAATTGAGTGAAAAAGTAATTTCCCTTTTTTTATTAAAGGGTGGAATCAATCATAATAATACAAATACTTTAGTTTTACTTCAATTTTTCACTAGGTTAATCAAAGGATCATAAAGAGAAATCAATATAAGTTCTAACTTCTCAGCCGTACATAAAAATATATGGAAGGTTCAACAGTTTGGATTTACCTGCATCAACGTGAATTTGTTGAGGTTAGCATAAATCCACAGACTTGAATGAACTCACCAGAACTAGCTAATGTCATGGTGAACTTGCCAAACTGATGAAACTCATCAAACTCATAATGAAACCATTGAACGAAATAAGTGTTTGACAACGCTCAGGCATCTAATATAGACATTCGCCTCAGCTAAGGGACTACAAGTTAAGCCAGTCTATTCACACCCAAAAAAAAAAAAAGAGAAGATTAAAGACCAATGTCTTATGATATAATTGTCTCATTCATGTAACTCCATATATATCTTTTCCTATAGAGAACTCTGATCCAAGAGAATATATTACGTGCGGAGTCCAACCGTAAAACTCCAATAAAATCGTGGCCCCAGTCATTAGATGGACCAACCCCCTTAAAATTAATAAACGGGTGAAAAAAAATATTTTTTTAGGGGGGCTGAACCTAGCCCGAAACAAGCCCTACATATTAAGGAAAAAGCCGCCTAATCAAAAACCCGCGCCTCGCCTTCTTTACCATTTTTCGCTCTAGGGTTTCCTGTTTTGTTTTCCACAGTCAATTTCATTCTTCTTCACGTTCTAAGGTTTTCATTTAGGCTTTGATGCTGCATATTGAGGAGATACCTACTACAAGAAATCCGTAGTAGATCAATTTTGAGAATGTAAAGTAAAAAAAAATGATGACAAGAATGAAAAAAAGCTAAGTTTATTTGTCATTGAAATCATTACACTGCTTGAAGTGGTATTGAGATGATATTGATGTAATATTGTAGTGGATTAGTAGTGCTATTTAGTTATAGTATTGGGGTGATATTAGAGTGTCATTGAGGTTATCTATTGCCATTCCTCACACATTGAACAGAATTTCCATGTCAAATAAAGTACATTGTTTTCCAAAAATAACTCCATGAATATATATGGGCCCAAAATTTACATATGAAATAATATAGTGAACAACTGAGCCAAAAAATTCGTAATGGAGCAATATATTTCGCGATAAAGGATGATTTATACATCTAAAATATTAAACACTGATTAAGGATGACCTATTTACCTCAAAACTCCTTCACCATTGCTTTTGCCTTTTGTTCCTTCCATTTCCTTCTTCGGCATCACACAAAACCCTAAAAATTATATAATGAATTCAAAAGATGCTAGGCATCACAGAGAGACGTAACATAAAACCGAGAGGCAACATTAACTTAGCGAATCTCTTCACTAAATCTCATCCCTGCTTCGGCGACACATCTCCGAACCTTGCCAGCCAAAAGGAAACCCTAGAGCGAAAAATGGCGAAGGCATGGCGCCGGTTGTTGAGTAGGGGGCTTCTTCCCGTAATATTTAGAGTTAGGTTGCCTATGAAAATAACAATTTTCACCAATTTATTTAATATAAGAGGATAGGCCCTTCTAATGGCGGGTGTCGTGATTTTATTGGAGTCCAGATGCAAAATTGCATCATTGTGCGCGTAATATTTTCTCCTGATCCAAATCTATAATTATTGTGAAAAGAGCCCGTGTTTATGCAGATTGATATAAGTTTTTGTATTTTAACATATAATAAAGAAATCGTAGAAATTTTTACTCTAAGGGTCTGTTTGGGGCAGCTTGTGCATTTTAGGATAAACTGCTTATCTTGAAACGCAGCCCACGGGCCGGCCGCAGGGGTCGATCCGCGGCCTCCGTTTAGTGTAAAAATCCAAACGCAGTTTCGGATAAGTTGGCGAAAAGCGCGAACCAAACGGTATGGCGGCGTTGCGTTTTGAAAACGCCGCCCACACTTATAAGCTGCCCCAAACAGACCCTAAGTCGTCTCTCTCTTATCTTTCCCCTTCTTTGCGCTATAAGTGCTTAAAAGGTTTTCGTTTAAACAATATATTGTTTCCTTAATTCCTCCAAAACCAATCAAAATTTGATATATCACAACTAATCATAGGTCACAAGAGAAAGAAAACGGCACAACGAGGCAATGATAAGTTTCAAACTGCTGAATGTTCCAATAGGAAAACAAAAATGCCAGTGATTGTAGCATCTGGAAGCAAAAATTACATAATTAACTACTAATCTTCCGGTTTTCACAAATATCAGTAAGCAAGAGTTATTCCGGTCCAAGCATCTTACCCATTTTCCTGAAATAGAAGAAGTTTGTAATAAGCCGCCAAATTTCATAGTCCTTAACCACCAGCTTAGGATTCAGATACAAATGATAAGGGGATATGATCTGCGAAAAGATAATCCAAATACAATCAGTAAGAGCCCAATACATTAATCTAGCAAATCATCCTCCAAATGATTTAAATATAACGAATATTAAGAAAATAATCATAAAATCAAGGTCAGAGACTTCAATTTCCAATTAAACAAAAAAACCAAACGGCATCACCAAATAAAAAATCATTCAAACCCCAAGAAAATGCAAAGGAAAGAAAAAACAGGGCATTAAAATGAAAAATCTCAGACGATCAAACTCGATGGAAATCTAGATCTGATGACGCATGTAGGAATACCCGTAGCCTAAGAACAGCAAAAGAAGAACAAAATACGCACATCGAGAGAGCATCCCACGGTTGTGACAACGGCGGCCGTAAGGTAAGACCGCGTGATGATCGGCATCTGCTTGTACCATTCCTCCACAGCCTGCGCCATTCCCGCACTTGATCCGTCTAAACCAAATGAAACCCTAACCCTAGACTCGAGGGGTTTGCAGCTGAAAAACGACAGAATGGGACGGAGTATCCTCTGAAGCTTCCCTAGCTGCACTTTTTATCCACCTTCCTTGTTTCACAAAGCTTAGCAAGCCAACGCCGCGTCAGTGTTATGGTTGCAACCAACTGTATTCTGCCGCGTGTCAAACATATCCAATCATAATATTAGTGATGATTTTTAACAGTATAAAAAAGTTATATCTATAAATTAGATTTTCCATTTTTCATTCTAGGTAACACTTAAGGTCCGTTTGGGGAAGCTTGTGCGTTTCATGATAAGTTGATTATCCTGAAACGCGGCCCGCAGACCGGCTGCAGGAGTCAGTCTGTTTACTATATTATTTCAGTTTTCATATATTTGTAGGTTACTTACATGTATCTTCTAGTAAGTTCCTCACTTCTGTTTTCATATATTTGTAGGTTACAAGTAGGTTGCATGGAAGTTATAGAGGGTATAACGCGGATAACCTTCTGACGTCTTACGTACGCAAATTTTTCTCTTCATGTTTATAGCTCAATTATATTGGCTTCCTTAAACTTAACGTTCTGAATATAAACAATTATTTTTTAATCAAAATAATTAAATAATTAATATTTATTTATCTTATTTTTATATTGGTTTATATTAAACAATGCTGAATTTAATTTTTTTTAAAAAAATATAAATTTTGTTGTTAGATATGTAAATAAATTGAATTATTATATAATACTTATTATTTAATGTGGGTGGAATCATTAATGTAAATGCCATCTTATTTATATTTATTGTTGTCGCCTACCTTTTGGCTCTTCTGTAAGAATTGGGGTGGTATGTATGTAATTATTCAATTTGGGTGGAATCACTGAATCTAAATTGCCAGGCCTGGCCTACCTTTTTGTCATTTCTGTAATAAGTGGGGTGACATGTATCTGAACGAAATCAGGGGGCAGGACCTGCCGTGCCTACACATTTGTCCCACATCGTGTGGATAAGAAATATTTCTGATCACAATTCTACATAAATATAAAAGCAAAATGAAACAAAATCATTTTTCCTCTTGGTTCCACCAAGCGTTTTCAAGAAGGGGATGGGTACATGATAACTTATCTTCATGCTTGCGGTGAGTCAATTGACATAAAAATAAAGATAAGAGGCCGTGTAAATTGCATGAGCTGTCCGCACAGAATGATAGATCGTATATATGGGTGTAAACGAACCGAACACGAACGAACAGAGCTTGTGTTCATGTTCAGTTCGTTTGAAATTTAGTTTGTTTGAAATAAGCTCGTGTTTGAAATTGTTCGTGAAGTCACTGTTCGTGTTCGTTTCTTAACGAACGAGCCGAACACAAGTCGAACACGAGCTGTTCGCGAACAATAAACCAGTTTGACATCCTTAATATTAATATATATAAATTAATTATATAACTTATATTATATAAATATATAATATATATATCAGCATATTACTAATATAGTATATTAATATACTATTATTATTATTTTACTATATATTATAATTTATAAAATTTAATTTTTTGAATATCATAAATTTTTTATATATAATTATTTTAAATTATTTTATATTTCGAACAATAACGATTCGAACACGAACGAACGCATCACTGTTTGTGTTTGGTTCATTTAACTAACCGAACGAAAAAAAATTTGTTCATGTTTGTCTCGTCTACTTATCGAACAAATCGAACACAAACTCATTGACGAGCCGAACACGAACTGTTCGCGAACAACGAGCTTTTTTGACAGCCCTAATCGTATATGATCAAATTGACGTTTTATTTAGTTTTAATCAAATTGATTCTTATCTTTTCGTGAAATATTCTAAATAAAATTTTTATTTGTAACAAGGTTTGAATAAATTTGAATTTAATTTAAATTAAAATTTTAGGCTCTAGATTTCAAAAGTTAGCTAAACACGAGCTAATTTAAATGAATTTGACTTGAGATGAATATAAATAGGGCTATTTATGAATTATTTTGAACGTGTTCATTTTGAATGAATGAGCTGAACACGGACAAGCTCGAAGCTTGCTTAGGTTCGGCTCGTTTACACTCTTAGCAATATTGAACTTTTAAAGTTATTTGATTGCCCTTATGAATTGTGGGTTTAGGAGTGTAAATGAGTAAAGTCGAGCTCAAGCCATGCTCTGCTTGAGCTTGAACTTAATTCTAAGAGTTAGAACATTAAAGAGAGAAAAAAAATATTATTTTAAGTTAGTGTTATAATTAAATGAGAAATATAATGAACATTTATGAGATAGTTAATAAGAAATCACTTGATATAAAATATAATATATTAGTTTTTAGATATTTTTAATTTTTTAAAGAGAAATTCTTCAATTTTAATATATTTTAAGCATATTATCAATTATTTTTTAAATGAGACGGCTTACGACCTACCGATCATGTGTTGGGGTTGTCTGGAGCTTGGGTTATTAGCTCATCAAGCTTAATTCACGAGCAACTCATTGAGTTGAGCCCGAGCCAGGTCATGAGAAAGCTTGACTCACTTATACAACGATCGAGAGTAGTAGCCTTTGGAGTTGTTTCCAGAACTTTGGCAAACTGTCTGTGATATGCATCACACAATATCCAGGACACTACTTTACTCCGCGATGTAAGTCGTTACTCCAAGTGATGCTTGGTTACTTTGCAACATACATCATTATTCCTCAAGATTCATCAATGAAGACGAGCAGGAGGCGACCGATGGCGATAGACGCTAGTTTTCAGGTCATAGTCGACAGCCACAAAAAAGAAAGTGTTTTACTAGTATTGCTTTTGTTGGACATTTCACAAGTTCTATAAGTTCTTCAATTATGGAATTATATTTTCCATAGACGAAGCCAAATTAGAACGTGTTAGAAAATCTACGATTATTAAGTAATAAATCAGTGTCTCAGTATAGTAAAAAATCTAGCACACACACATATAATAAAATAATAGAAGAAGACAATGAGAATTTTCTATGTGAAAAACCTGAAAATGAAAAAAATCACGAGCCTAGCCCAATGAGAATGATCCATTATAAGTTTGTCATTACAAATATAAACCCTTATCCCATAATTGAGAAAGGGTTATAATGTTTCCCCACTTACAATATCCGTAAGTAGAACGGTGTGTTCTACAATAGTCGAGAGTAGTCACTAATGAGAGTTATCACTGTGTTCGAGGTACATTATTGCACATTATCTAAAACATTGCCACTCCACGACGTAAATCGTTATTCTACATGATGCTTCATTACTCCACAATGTCATCGAAAATGATGAGCAGGGGCGGCCGCGATGGTTGATGACAACTGACAAGCGGTAGTTGACAACCATAGAAGCAGGAAGTGTCACTAGTTCTTCGAATTCAGAAGACTCTCAGATTCTCCTCTACCTCACCACTGTCCAGGTCCAGCTCTTCATTCATGAAGAGAGTAAAACTCTATTTATAAATTATGAGAGTGACATTCTCTCTGTAAATAAGTTAATCTAAATCATTCCACCAGATGACCCAAAGTGATTTCTTTGATTGAACGATATTTATGGGCATTTAAGCGCCTTAATAATGTCGGAATTAAATGATTTTAGACTCATTGGATTGGTCTCATGAGATGCTCGATTTAACTATGAGATTGCCAGATTTTAAATCCATTTGACCCTTCAATTAGCCACACAGCTTTCAAAAGTGATTTAACAACTTGATTTGAGCTTAATTTTACTTAATTTGGTCAAATTTGTGTCATTAAGTTCGCATGATTAAACATCTCAAGATTCGTGCTAAATGTTAAAATTTATTAATGGTGCATCAATACTGAAAGTTTTTTTTTTAAATTTTAAATTTTTTGGTGAGTGATAAATATGGGTCATTTTTTACTATTCTTAGGATTTTTTTGAAAGTATATGTAACACATGTCTCTTCATGCTTATGGGTTATGACTAGAAGAGGTTTTTTTTGTTAGTTTATTTATATTTAATATGAAATTCAGCTTAGTTGAAGAATATGCAACACTTATCTTATCTTTTCTATTTTGTATTTGCACTTAGATTTTTTATTAACTTAATGCTAGAAATTCTTATAAAGTCAATGATAAGTAGAACTAAAAATATCTAATAACTATTCAAGCCAGTCTTGTGTTGGTGTAGCAACTACCCAAAATCAATGCGTGGGTAAAATAACTTTTAGAGAGGAAAAAAAACTAAAAGGTGACACAATTAGACGTGAGACAAAACCTTACTAAAATATCAATTGTAGAAAAGAGAGATGTAATACAATAATAAAAATATAATTATTATGTAAAGTCTTATGTGAAGTAAAAAATAGACACTACAACTTAAATGAATAGATAATTTAGGGATAATTAATATAATAAAATTTTTGTTATGGAGAATAATTTTTTTTATACAATTGTTGAGGATATTGAAAAAAGTAAATATTTATATTTTTATAGTAGGATTAAAAATATTATGACTAAGATGATCATTATTCAAGAGCACCCATTCATGATAATTGAACTTCCATGGTTTAAAGTTTAAAAGAAATTAATGAATCTTAATTATCATAAATTTTTCAAATTTACTATCAAAGAAGAGTATATGAAAGTGTATAGAATTGAGAAAGTGAAACTTTAAAAAAATTTAAAATTAGTTGAAAGAATTTCATTTTCTAGTCATTGTTGGACATTAATCAATACAATTGGTTGCATGTCTTATTGTTTATTATATTGCTTTGATTAGAAGTTGTATTCAAGGATCATTAGTTTTAATTGCTCAAATTCTCCATTTGGTAGAGTTATGATTTTTGAAGCAATTTTAAAAATATAATAATATAATGGAGTTCGCAGAATAAAATAAGTACAATTACTTTAGATAATGCATTATCAAATGATAAGACTGCTAGAAATTTGAAGGGATTATTTGACAGAAGAATTGTTGCTCTTATTATGGGTGATTTTTTTCTTGTTCATTGTGCTAATCATATTCTTTACTTAATCGTGCATGGTTTGAAAGAGATTGTTAAAATGGATGAGAATGGTAGCGAGTCAATTTTGTTTATAAAGTGATCCTCTAGTTACTTACATAAATTTGAAGATATTGTAAGACAAATTAACATATTTATAATGAAGACATCACACATTGATGTTCCAACTAATTGGAATTCTACATACAAAATAATAGACTATGCATTTTATTATAAGTTTTTCTTCCCTAACTATGTTGTACGGGAACATAATTATGCTTGATTTTCATATATTGAAGATTGTGATTATTTTGAGAAGATTAGAGAACTACCACTCAATTTTCATAAATGTTTTCAAGTTTAAGTTATCCCACTACAATTAGGTTTCTTCCAAATTTAATACTTATTTAAAAATTCTTTGGATAGAGAATGATTTTTTTGTAGTCATTTTATTTTAAATATGACAAATAATATGAAGACTAAATTTGGTAAATTTTGGCTAAATTGTTCACTTTTATTTTCATTTGTTCGTATTCAAGAATTTAAAACAAAATTATTTGTCACCAACCACTAACATCCTCAAATTTATGGCGATAACAGCGTAAATGAAAGAAATAGATAACATGAAACATAAATTTTTTGAAATGTACTCTTATTATGCAACTAACAAAAAATATATTGGAAGTGAACTTTCAAAAACACCCACCTCTCATATAGTGAAAACAATCTTAACACAAGATTATAGTTTTTCACTTGGTGATTTTACTGATTTGTATATATTCATAGATTTAAGAGGGCTAAAAGTTTCACAGAAGTATGACTTTAAAAACATTTAAAAAAAACTTGTGTTAAATGGCCTAACATGGAGTTTGATATTAAAGTGGTGATAAATATTTGTCATGAAACAAAAAGACTCTTTTTAAGATGAACAATATTTGCATCTAAGTCAACATTAAATGCAGGAGAGCATGTGCTTAATGAATGAAAAAAGTTCAACTTCACCAAAGATGTCGGTATCTACGTATGCACTGAGAATTAGATTCGAGCAGCATGGACATTATCAAAATATTTTCTCGTAATATTTCGATACTTTGATAATATTTACATATACATTGCAATTTTTTTTGTTAATATACTTAATTTTTTATTACCATTTTATAATTTTATTTGACATTCTTGGACTTAATTGTGATTGTGACTGAAAACTTGAGTGTGGAACATCAAAAGTCAAAATTTTATTCCACAAACATCAGTAAATTAGTATATTGCCATTTGACTATAAATTTATAATTGTGGGACAATTATAGTGCGCTAATTTGGCATTTTACTCCCTAAATTGTGAGTGTGGTTGTAGAATTGAATTGAGACATTATAATCTTTTGTTTTGTTTGTTTGTTTTTGTGTTGCCAAATTAGTGCTAATGTGTCGGACCAAATACTATTTTCTATCATAATTATTCTTCTATTTTCATCTTTGAGCCACTACTTACTTGCTAATTAACATTTTGTTGTAGGAGGAGCCACATATAATTTTCTAATAAACATGTCATTTTGTGTTGTCTTTGGCAAGTTCTTTCTTAATGGTTTGAGCTGTTTTGAGATTGCAGATCTTATGGAGGCGAGCTTTCTACATTAAAAAACATTAATAAGAGTTGTCCATTTTGTGAATTTTTTAGTTTTATGAGGACACATTCATTCTAATTTGTATTGTTCTAATTTTTTTCATGCAACAATAGAGAAATTTACATAAAAACCAAATAATTTTTATGCGTGTAAATATTAAAAATTGTAGTGAGATATGTAAATGCCCCAAAATATGACAATAAAACTTATTTCCATCTTATTTCTACATAAAAATTAAATACATACGTAAATCTTCATATCATTACATGCTGAAGGCCTCATGCTTTGTATTTTTAATGTGATATGAAAGTTTTAGGTGGTATAAATGTTAAAGTTTGCGCATTGGATGCACAGGAACTGGGTGTTATGCATGTAAATGTGAAAATTTAGGTGTTAGAATTGTAAATTATATAAGCTTATGAGGCATGCAGAGAAAAACCTGGAAGACAAACAAACGTGCCGTAGGCTAATAAGCTCCCATGTAGTAAATAAAGCTAATATAGACATAGATGAGGTTAGAAACATCAAAGAAGATAACAGAAGAAGCAGATAAATTTGTTAGCAAAAGATATTATATAGAAGGAAAGCTGATTTATGTTACACAAAATATGGGGTGTTGAAAATAATGAAATAGTTATAGCCATGAAGTAAATCTGGGACCAACTTCTTTGTGCATGGCTGGGTGGAGAGCTTTCTTCTGATATTCCAAAGACATTTATTTCATATAGCCGCCTCAGCTATTGACAAATTTCTCCACGTATGCCTGTTGAAAACCAAACCTAAGTCAAACATTAGTAAAGCCATCAAGTGGAATGTTTACATACATGCCACCCAATTTCTGATTATTCACATATGTACCGCCACCTAAAGTTTGCTTTTTTACATTCATACCAATCAAATCTTTTATATCACGTAAAAAATACCAAGTGATGTACACCTTTTCATGCAGAAGTAAGGTGGTATGCATGTAAAAATTCAAGTTTTGTGTTAGACATGTAAATACATGTGAATTGAGTGGTACATATGTAAATCTTCCATTTGCTTTTCAGGATGCAAAATATGAAAAACTAGAGAAATGACAATTTACATGTCATTGGTAATTACAAAATTAGCACTCCACATCTGTTTTTCAAGTTCTCACCTAAATATTTACAAAATTAGCATTCCAATCTGTACTTTTTGCTTTAATTGGTAGCATTTACATACATACTACACAGTTCTTTGGTATTTACAGATTTAACACTCAAAAGTTTGTATTTACATTTATAACACCTTAGTGTCATAAACCTAGGCATGAAATGACACATTTCAGTTCTAGAAAAATAATGATGAGGGTATTTTTGATGTGATGTTAAAAAGTTGGAGTGGATGCATGAAAATATGAATGTTTAGGTATCAGAGAGGTAAACGCACGAGAGTTAGGTGGTATGTATGTAAATGCACCTAATAATAATAATGATATAGTTGATACTTTGGTAAATACATAAATTTGAACGCTATGCATGTTATTATCCCAACAAAATGAACTAGGCTCACCTGTACAAGCTTGCTTAGCTTCGCTTTAGAGTTCAAAAGATAAAGATCAATTTTTTCTTGTGTCTGAGGGACATTAGAACCCTGCATGGATCCACAGACTTTGTCAACTACCTTCTTCACAATGCTTTTGTGGGCTTCTTTGCTGAGTTGACCTTCTTTCCACTTAGGCTTCAATATATCCTTCACAAACTCAACCAGGGCACATTTAAACATTCTCATCTCTTTTACTTCCTTGATTTTATCCTTCCTCCCTTCTGCATCACCATTCTGTAACTGTGATTGCTGTCCTTTATCTATCTTTTTCGCTTCCTTGGAAGAAGAATCATTGACCTGTTTAAAATTCTCGTTGACATGTTTTTGTTGATCAGGTTTCGGAGTTGACTGACTCGGATTGGTTTGTGAACCTTCCGCTTCAGTTGGCGGTGGTGCTACGGCAGTCATCAAGGAACTCATAGAGCTCGGGTTCAGGAAAGACGGAGGCGTCGTGCTGGATGAAGGTTGTGAATTATGAACAGCAGTTCCGAAGAACTGAGCCAATGATGCTGAAAGATCCGTTATCTTGGCGGCTTGTTCACTGGTTACCACCTTATGAGCAATGGAATTATCAGAATTGAATGTAGAGGGCTTCACCTCTATTGAATCTGCAGCTTGACCAATCTGTATTGAATCGTTCTTCATTGATATTTCAGAAATTTTCTCATTTGAATTGAAAATTTGTGGGTTTAAAGAAGCATGAAGAATTTGCTGAGAATCAGAGTGTCCAATATGAGAGGAGAGATTTTGTTGAATATGCCCACCAACACTGAGATCTGGTTGGTTGTGTGGATTATGAGTTAGTTGTCCATTCTGCTGGATCGGCTTATTGAGATTGATATTGGAGACACTATGTGAGATCATAGGAAGATTTTGTTGAGCTTGGGCTCTAGATTCTAAGTTCTGTGGATTCAGTTGATAAGATGGAGGATTAGCAGAAAGATTCTCCATGCCTGCATTGAAGGATTGAACATCTGGAGGCTTATGAAGAGCTCCCAACTGATTGTTGCCATTTTGAGGATGGGAAGGCATAACTTGTTGAATTTTCCCTTTCAATGGAGATGGAGCGAACTGTTGAAACGAAGAATTTGAAGCAAAGTTTTGGGCATGCAAAAGCTGAGGAGCGAATTGGATTTGCCCACTAATATCAGCATTTTGGCCTGCGATCGAAATTGTAGGAAGAGGATTGTTTGCAGAAAGCTCCTCGGAAACTTTTGATCTAGTTTTCTGCTCAGAAGATTGGGTTTCTTTATGAAAATCCTGGGTCGGGACTGGATGACTTTGGGGTCTGTTTGTGAAATTTTGCTTATCACCACTCACAAAATTATGATCGCTGCCATCAAATGATCTCTCTACAGGAGAATTGAGTGGAGCAACCTGGTGGCGGAACTTACAGCCATCGCCATGAAGACAATAACCTCGTAAAAAGTACTTACATGGAACATCGCTTGACCTTCGATGCTCAATCCTATGACCAAAAGACACATTGCCATCCCTCCGATCATGAACCCTTCCTCTCGATTCATCTCTCGAGCTCCTTCCGCTGTCAGATGATGCATCGTGATGAATGTATCGGCATGCCGCCCCTCGATTACACCTACCTATTGTGAAATCATAACACCTCTCGTTAGAACGGTAACCTTGGTACGGTACATTATTGCCAAGTCCATCTCCGTGGTTTTCCTCGTGTCGCCTAAAAGGTTTCTCATGAGTGTAGTTGTCTTTCTCCCGTGGATCAGTGAGATTCTCTCCATGTGGGGGTCGACTTTCCCTCTCGAGTCTACTTCCCCTTCCATCATTTGATCCGGCATCATGGTGCCTATCAGTCTGCCTCCAATCACCAGCTTCATGAAGGAACCTGCATTCAGTACCCCATCTACATTGGCCAGCAGCAAAAGCTCTACATGGTGGGGTCATTCGTCTCATCCTACCTTTGTCTGTCCACCTATCAGAACCCTGCTTGGAGATATAGGAAGGGCTCTTACTCCAGCTCCTGCTCCTGTATTATAAAAAGTATAAAAAATTTAAAGAACTTCAAAGCATCGAGCAATTTTATTGAAAATGGGAAAATGAGCAATTTTATTAGATTCAATCCAATTCTAATATGTCATATTCTCACCTTGAATCATAAGGAAGGCTCCGACTCCTGCTCCGGCTCCGGCCCCTGCTCTGGCTCCGGCCCCGGCTCCTGCTCCGGCTCCTGCATGGCATATATATTAAAAAATAAGAATGTGAACACATATCATCAAATCTTTCTTCTGTGTAGGTAGTTAAGTGTAAATAATGCAAAACTCATATTTTCCAAATAAATTAAAACAAAAAAACAAGAACAAAAAGTAAAAAAAATAAAAAAAATAATCTATGAGCTTCTCATATATTTTAGATTTAAAACCAGGCTCATGTTACCTAATAAAGTTCAATTGATTGACTACACTCTAAAGCATAAATTCGTAAAATCGTTCAACTCAGTGCAGGCCATTCACAAGTGTGCTAAATTTCTGTGCATAATGCTAGCTTAAATATTTTGTAAGTTAGTGAAATTTGATCTTATTTGAAGGAAGTATCCATAACAAAGTTCCAATTATGTTCCTCACTGCATCTTTATTTGAAGTTCGAGTATTCACCCAAAGGAAACTATCTTGCAATTGGAATAACTCCACAAGGCCATTGTCGACTTCTACTCAATAACATTACCTTCTCAGCTCCTTATGTCAATTTCCACTTGCGCTCTTTAAAATTAAATTCTGTTAATGTATACATTGCTTTCACTACATCAAACAAATTTGCAATAGAGGAGAAACCAATGTTTCAAAAGGTGTGTGATCGATGAAAATGACCAGTTTTCTATGAAGCGAACACATAGACAAGAGGCTCTCTATACAAGATAAAATATAGATCCGGGGTATGAAACTTTTCAATTAAGACACAGAATACTTGTGTTTTGGATTCCTCCAAGAATGCAGTTTAAAATCTATACTGCACAATGTGGAAAACTGAGAAGATCTTGCAAAGGATTTAATTTTAATTGGGACGACTTAGAATACCCTTAGTTAGTTTATTCCTTCTCTAGTCTGCCTTATTTTATTTTTATTTTAGAATTATTTCCTTTCCTAAAAGAGGTTAAATATATTCGGTAAATTTATAAATTAGGAGAGATTGTTTTCCTATATATGTGTGCCCTACATATGAATAAGAAAATTAAAAGAGAATTATTCCTCTCCACATCAATTCTACATCATATCAGAGCAAAGAAACAAACCTAGCTCTTCTTTCAGTCATCGGAGCCTCTCCACCAACAGTCGAGCAGCTGGAATTTTCCACCCAGCTGCCGAAATTCCTTCAGTCAACCTGCAGGCTTCCGTTCTTGCAATCGGACTCTCCTAGGCAGCAGCGGTGGTCCCCTCCAGACCAGAATCTCCTCAGCCTTCTCCTCCCAGCAGCTAGAATTTCCTCGAACAGAGGAGGCAGCAGCAATAGAGACCTCCAGGCCAGCAACCCAGATCTCTGAAGCTAACTTGCGGCCTCTGGCCATGGACCGAGACCTACAAAATTTACTGTACGAGATCCACATTCACTTTTACCTCAAATTTCTGATTCTATTGACATTTTATCTGTCGAAATATAAAACATGTTATGACATTGTCGTCTAGGTCATCCTACTTTTAATTTACAAAGTTCATATCAATGTGAGACTTATCAACTTGATAATAACACTAAAAATATTATCTCATGACCCAGCATAAACCCTCACACCCTTTTTCCATCATCCACAGTGACATTTGGGGACCTTTAAAAATGAAAACCATCAGTAGGGCTATATAGTTTGTCTCATTTATTGACGATCACACAAGAACTAGAATATATAATATGGGGATCAAAACAATCCAAATCTATCAAACCTTTCATAATATGATTCAAAATCAATTCTAATGCAAAATTGAGATCCTCAAAACTGATAATATATAAGAATATTTCAATTAAATCCTTAAATCCTGTCTTTAAAAAAAAAATTTATCCATGTGAGTTCATGTATTGATACCCCACAACAAATAATAGACATCTTCTTAAGGTATCCCTTGCGATTATGATATCTCATCAAGTTCCAAAATATTTATGAGGGAAACAGTTCTTAGTACAACATAACTTATCAATCAAATGCATAGTCAGTTACTTAACTTCAAAACACCTCTCCATGTTTTGATGGATACATATCCTCACATTAGAGTTTTCTCTTGTACTAATATCGCTTAAAATCTTTGGGTGTGTATCGTTTATTCATGTCCATTCCCAAAATTGCAAAAAACTTGGCCAAGACCTATCAAATGTATTTTTCTTAGGCATGCCACCAACAAAAATGGGTATAAGTGTCACTCTCCAGTTACCAAAAAATTATACATGGATATCACCTTTTTTTTTAAAATCAATCTTACTCTAAATTTGATGTTCAAAAGAGAGCAAGCGAATAACAATATTGGGATGTACTTGATGAAAGCAACACAAACTCATCACCCACTCCACCAAGCCCTCCTATCATGATTGAGTATGTCCAACCAACGCAATAAACCCAACTTAAAGCCTTGAACAAAGAACTTTTGTGTACAGAAGGAGGAAGAAAAAACTTAAGCAGGCGGAAGACAACTTGCAAGGATAGAGCTGCTCAAACCAAAATTCGAGTATGCATTTACCTAAAATTTTGGGTAAGGAGTCTATTACTCATGAGTTGTCCCAGTCCTCTTCTGATGTCGACAAGGATGAAAGCTGAATTAGATATCCAATTCAAGAGTATATAGCTTATAAGAAGCTATTTTAATCCTACAAAAATTTTGATTCTAACCCTGATAGTATTCTGATTCCTAATAAATCTATTCATGAAGCTCTTGAAAATCTAAAAATGAGGAAAGCAGGTGAAGAAGAGATTCGAGCACTAAAGCTTAATGGTACATGGATTCTTAATAAGCTCTCTCGGGATAAGAAGCCGGTTGACTGCAAATGGGTGTTCAACATCAAATGCAAAGTTGATGAAGGTATTGAAAGATTCAAAGCCATACTTATTACAGAAGGGTTCACTCGAGCATATATGATCGACTATTAAGAGATTTTCGCATCAGTTGCTAAACTTAACACTATCAGATATCTCCTCTCAGCAGCAATTACTAAAAAATGAGAGATTGCATCAACTTGATATAAAACATGACTTCCTAATGGGGATTTGGATAAAAGTGTATATGGAGATGCGACCAAAACTTGAGAATGATTCCTACAAACACCTAATTTGCAAACTCAGGAAATCTCTCAATGGGCATAAGCATTCACCAAGGGCGTAGTTTGAAAGGTTTGCTAAAACTACGAGATCAAATAGGTATTCTCAAAATCAAACTGATCATACTGTATAAGTAAAATACACTCAGAAAAGTAAGATTGTTATAAAAATATTTAATGTGGACGATATGATAAGTCTTTGCCATGGAATTTGAAATTCATGACATAGAAACCATGAGAGTATTTTTTAGGGTATGGAGATAGCAAAGTTCCAAGAAAGGCATCGTTATATCAGAGAGGAAATACAACCTAGATTTACTAAAAGAAAAAAAGGATGATTGGATTTAAGCCAATTGATACTTCAATGAATCCCAACCACATGTCAAAAGGGGACAAGACTATGTGTCTGTGGATAAAGCAAGGTATTAAAGATTGGTAGAAAACTCATCTATCTGTCATATACGAGGCCATATATTGCATATCCTATTGGTATAGTGAGCCAAAAACATGAATAGCCTCAATGAAGAGTATTTAGAGATGGTGTACAAAATTTTGAGATATCTCAATGAAACTCTTGGTTATGGATTAAATTTTAAAAAAGCCAGAAACAGAGATGAGAAAGTCTATACTGATGCTAGTTGGGCTACAGAACTCACTGACAGAAGGTTCATTATTGCTTCTATGTATGGGTTCTAAAAGCACTGCAAAATCATAATATAAGACAATCACCTTGGGAATCAATAAAGAGATATGAATTCAAAATTGTTAAAGTAACTGAGATGTAACTCCAATAGGCCTACAAAAATGTTTTGTATTAGGCAAGAACCTATCAGTAATGCCAAGCACCATGTGCATCATGACAAAGCCAAGCATATTGGAGTTAATAGACACTTCATCTCTGAAAAAAGTTAATGGGGGATTATAAAACTAAGCTATATCTCGACACACCAACAAGTTACTAATATTTTCACCAAAGCTTTTTCTTTAAAGAGCTTCTCAAAGTTCAATACTAAGCTTGGTATTTGGAATATCTACGACACAACTTGATGGAGAGTGGAAATATGAGAATATCTTTTGGAGGATTTGATTCCGACAACTTAAGAAACCCTACATTAGTTTATTCCTTCCTATTCTATGTTACTTTATTTTTATTTCAAAATTATTTTCTTTCCTAATTTACGTTAGATATATTTGATAAGTTTGTAGATTAGTAGAAATAAATTTCTCTCTATATGTGTACCCTACATATGAAAAGGATAATTAAAAAGAATTATTCATTTCCAAATCAGTTCTCTACACACAATTATGCCACAAATCAATAGCATTTGAATAGTATTACTAATTCAAGTGAAGTAAAGAATCAAATCAAGTTGTTATGCAAGAAAGCTAAACCTCATTGATGAAGAGAGGAAATATGCTGGAAAGAAAGAACTGCAAGAGAAAAATATTGCTTGAACATGAATATAAGATTTATAAAGTGTTTCCAAGAAGTATCAAGAGGGTCATTAATATCACATGTACAGAGCACCCGCTAAAACTGCGCTCCAAATAATAATTCTATTGTTTTCTATTATTTTTACTATTAAATCAAAACATGTGCATCCCACTTCGGGCGTCAAAAACAAGTCATTATTGATTTTATCCAAACTACTTGTGATCAGTTTTATGAATTCTGATTTTTCTTTTTTTTTTTTCAGTGCAATTTCCAGGGAAAAGTGGACATAATTAATGGACTCGCCTGTTAGATGCAAAGCAACAGCAATGCCTTAAAAAAAATTCAAAAATTAAAATTATGTGTTTAGTCTGGTGCAACGCTGTAATGAAGACCAAGTCACGTTTTAAGAGAGTTCAAAGCATTTGGCAAAGTACATGCTGTCAGTTTTAGAATTCACTTTAAACAGCAGGAACTCGGGATTAGGCAATGAAAATGAAATTACACACTAACTACTTTGCACCAAAACAAACTAAATCGAAACCTTTACGAAGAGCACATGTGTCACAAATAAAAATGTCATTTGCAACTTGCACCAAATACAAATCTATATAAATCACACATTGCAACTTTTTCACGCTGATTGTGAAAATGGAATTATGGTCAACATGTTTATGACTTAAAAAAATCAGCTTATGCCCTTTGAGATAATCCTGCTTTCACCACCTCCACCCAATGAAAAGATTGAACTGATTAACACTCATCATTCTGAAAAAAGAATTACCTGTGTGACCTACTTCGGTCATCAATTTGGGACACAATGCGGTTCCTCGGGTGCTTTTCTTCATAACCAGGTGACATATCATATGCTGCCTTGGGTGGTCTATCCAGATTCTCTGCATACTCCGCCATGATTGTGTCTTGAGAGACAGGTTCCCGATCATCTTTACAACCAACTTCCAGATCCAGCCGCTCTGAGTATCGAGTCTTTTCAAAAATATCATCTGAATGTATAATATTGCTGATTCTTTCCTCTCCAGACTGATTGGCAGATTGATTTATTTCAGAGACGTCTACATTCATAGATAGGATGGGCTTTATGGAATCCACTTCTGTGAGATCCATAACAGGATCATCAACATTAGTGGGCAAATCACTGCCATGGACAACAGCCTCCACATGTTGTTCTGCTGCCATGTCCCATTTTGATATCCGTTTCTTCATCTTTTCAGCCATTACAAGGTGTTTAGATTGGCTACTTCCCTTGGTAATGATTTATTATTGCTCTTTGCTATATTAGACAAACAATATGCTCTGCAAAAAAAAAAAAAATAAATAAAAAAAAAATCAAATAGCTATTATCAAGAAATAAGAAAAGCGACCAATAAGACAAAATAGCTGACAGAAAGTTTTAGAAAATAATAAACCAGAATTGGATGAATTAAAAATAAATGAAATTACAGCTGATCCTGATTTTCATGACAGATATCTGAACTACCTCTAGCCACAGAAAGAGATAAATGTAAGAGGGCAAGACATCAGACAATAAGGTATTTATTTGTTTTTGTATATGCTTCCCCATTCAAACATATAATCAACAATTATAGCCTGTTGTCAGCAATATGCTAAAATTCAATTGAATCAGTTCTCAATCGTGTAAAATACATGCGTGCATGGCTGTGCATGTGCATTGTAACCAGATGTGTTTAACAAGATGAATTAGAACACTTCAAAGTGCATCAAAGGGAAGTTTGTAAAGCCCATGTAGCTGTAAAAACTAACGGATCATTTAGTATGAGAAAGAGCAATAAATGGACCTCCATTGCTGAAGATACCAATATACACACACACATATATATATATATATATATATATATATATATATCTTTGGAAGGATAAAGTTATGGGAATGAAAAAAAAAATAGATTTAAAAAGGAATGCTCATAAAATCATGCAATCTGATGTGTTCGAAGGCAGATTTCTGCTGTATACAAACACATTAATAAATGAAAGCATGAACCCAAAGCAACAAATTCATGCAAATAACTTTGTACTCTAAAACCCTCGTTAGTTAGTTACACAGTATGGTCAATCATTCTATTACACATTTATGGTGCCGAGTACCATTTCAGCGATCAAATCCTCCAATATAACAGCATAGACTTGGTACAATGCATAGAGAGAAAGGAAAACAAACCAGTATCATGATAAATTTTTAATTTAAACAATTCATAAGAAATAAAATCTAGTGGTAAAATATGATAAAGGGGGGTTTACATACATACTACTCTAAAACTTATAATTATGTAGCATTTGCACTGTAAATTACCTCAGAACAGGAGGAAATCAATCACTTACTATCAATCAAGTGTAGCAAGCGGTAAAAACAAGTGATGCGTTTTGAAATCAAAATAAAAGTTTCTCTGTGAAGCAGGTATAGGAAGTGGAAAGATATCACAGTGATGCAGGTGGCAGGAACCAATAATGCATGCTGCAATCTGCGATTCTCTAGTGGTATAATATGATAAAGGGGGATTTACAACACACGCCTGTACGGTAAATTACTTGAGATCAAGGGGAAATCAATCACTTACCATCAATCAAGTGAAGCACGTGATAGAAACTAGTGATGCATTTTGATTTTAAAGTAAAGTGATGCATGTAGCAGGAAAAGTAATGCATGCATGCTGTAATCTGTGATTCTGCATGGTCATTAATCAGCAGCTTCAAATAAACTTGCAGAGTTGCAGCAAAAAAAAGTCTGAACTCAGTTGCATTGTTTTGGATAAATTACCCTTTTACCATCAGTACATATTTGTTTATTTTTTTATTAGATCTCAGAACTCTTCAGCTTCAAATAAATAACTAGCGGAATGACAACATGATTTAGAGCGTGTTGTGCATGAGTTCTCTACTACTTTTTATTTAAGCTCTTCACAGAATTGTAGCCACAAGTTTCCGCAGAAAATGATTATTTCATATCCCAAAAGAGAAGGCTGATGAGAGTTTACGTACAAAATGAACAGAATACATGCTGTTATATGATTGTAACAAGAATGTATTGCATATACAAATTGTAGGTATATGCTTCCAATAAAATACATCAATTCTATATTAAAACGGCAGTTACATATATTACAGGAAATAAAATGTCCTTCCCAAACTCATTTATATATCTTGAAGCCCAAATGTTTACAAAAGCCTTAAACAGTTTGTTTCCACACTGCATTTTGAATGCTTACAAAAAACCATCTAGTAAATATCTTGAAGATTCTACCTGAACACAAATTTCTAAACAAAACAAAAATTTTATGTTTGAATACATATGCTTAAATTTTAATTTTCCATTCCCACTCCCCTAACTAGAAAGTAGGATCTAAGCTTTTTTTGAAAAGTCTGCCCAACTTCATACATTGTGACACTTGACTCCAGGGTTTTTGCAGGTGCCTCTTTGATGACCCCAAAAGCTCACATTAACAGCATTTATGTACTTTATCACTTTTTGCATGTCATTCATAGTCACATTCCACTATTTCTTCCCCATAGAGTTGATATAGCAACTTTGTAAGCCGTGCTATACCTGTAACAAGTACAGCCACGTTAGTATCACTTGAGGGGGAGAAAATGCTACACAAGAAAACATCACTTGCAGATGTCATATTGATCATAGACATATTTATGCGTGCCACAAGAGACTCTTTTTAGTGACTATGAAAACCCCTGCATGAATACATGGTACCTCAAATATTTGCCAATATCTGCAACTACATATTTTGTTCTCAATATCTATTTCATAACTTCCATAATAACCTTCAACATCGGCCTTGTATGTTATCAATCATACTATGATAATTTGCTCCTTATTGATGGTTATTTTTCAGATGTATTCTTCAAGGAAAGGAACTAACTCTCCCCTCTATCTCAATATGTTCATTTCTCATTTAGCTCTTTGCTCCATCAACATTTTTCTAATCATATCAACCAAATCAACTACTAGTTTTCCTCTAGCCTCTCCAATATTAGAGAAATGATTCCACCATATTGTTTGTATTACAATGATTTATTATCTCAAGCGAGAAATCAATTTTGATCATGAATATGACATATTGAGAAGATAAAAATAGACATGAAGGCCGACATGCAACAATTCAAGTGATCTATAATAGGTCAAATCTTGTGGCTATAATAAAAGTTGTAGTACTTGTTAATCTTTTTCCACTCTATGCTTGGCATTTAGAAAAACATTTCCAATAACTTGTCCCAACCTTTTCTCGATAAATGAAATGAATGCTAAAGGTGCAATCTTAGAATCAAATACGTCATATAAAATCTCTAAAATACATTCCCACAGGTTTTCAAGATTCGGTTTCAATGCCTGCAAATGGTAAGATAAATATACCATTATTCCCTCTAATAGAGCTATAGATAATAAATATTTTGATTTTAAATAACACATTAAGATCTGCAATCAATAAGAAAATCATTGACAATTGCCTTGAAACTTTAAAAAATCTCTTGGAAGAGTTATCATCACCATCATAATTGTCGATAGTGTTAGAGCCAGCAATGTGGGCTGGACTAAAAATAATATCATGAGCTAACTCTCTTGAACGCAATAATTTCAAATGAAAGTGGAAAGCTAAATGTCGTCTCTATACTATTACTTATTTGTTTTAGCGAAATTTTTAGCAATCTCTTAATCATAGTTTATTTGTCATGGACACCCCAAATACATGTGGTTTGCTTATTCCTGATTCTATCAAGGACGATGATGTGAAGCTTCAAACATTCTCACTTACAATGTTTGGCCATCCACACACAACGACACCTTTAACTCTCTATGGACAACCTGAGTGCAAGAAAATAGTTACAAATCGTATCCTGTCATGTGTTAATCTACACTCCAAAGTACTCTATAAATGCTTTCGAGCAAATAAACTAAAATATCAGAGTTAACAAAATAGGTAGCAACAGACAGTTATAAAATCTACATGTCCACTATCCAAAGACCCAAAATTATATGTTTTAAGCACATTGAGACGATCTTCAATATCATAAAAAATTTAATGTTGATAGAAAGCATGCCACTGATATTTATAATGTCTCACATCAAAACTTCTTTCAATCTTTGACAATCTTAGGATTTAATAAATATCTCAGCTTGACCACTTTCAAAAGGCTATCTCACCATTTTCATTCATTCGTAGTGCAAATCCTTTCAATCAATTTAGCAAGCATACGAAAATTAAGCACATCTTTTCCAAACTTAAAAATTTTTATCTTTCCCCTTCATACTTTCTTCTATTATTATTTGTAACATCACTCCAAAAACCACCAAATTTAAACTTAGCAAAAGACTTCTTTACCTCCACCGTCATAACTCTTAAAAAGTGTATTCACAATGAAAAGATCATTAAAATAAAAAAACCTTCATGCGAAAACAAAATAAAAATTTATAGGATATTAAACACAAGCATAAAGATGAAAATCATACTTCAAAAATGGAAAGAAAAATGGTACAAATTGTAAACAACCTTAATTTCAGTAGTGAAATCAAATAGAGTGCTTTGGAAACATGCAAGTAGAATGGTTTCGAACAAGTAAATAGACATTTTTTTGCTCAAAGAAATTAGAGAAGCCGATGTTCTCTAAAAACTGACAATGGAGACAATATTGAAGACCATATGTTGAGTTTGACTTCTTTTTTCAACTCTCTTGCTCGTAAGCCTTTCATGCTCTCCGAGATCTTGTCAACCCCTTGATCACCTTGTACAATGCTCTCTATCCGCCCACGGGTTTAAGATGATCATAAGGATCAAAAATTAAAGTTGCCCATTGCAAATGTTGCGCTAAGTTTGGCTTTTGCGAAGACTTTGGTGCAGAGAGGGAAGTAGAAAGACTGATTTTGGCGGAAATTATGATGCCTTTTAAGATTTTTTATTTTTGGAAGGTAGACAGTGATTATAAGGTGTCAGACATGTAGGTTATAAGGTTTAGAATGGTATGAATGTAAATCCCACTACCATAAAATATTACAGCCGCCAGTACTTTATCCAGAAAAGCATTGGTTTCGATGCTTAAACTCTTTCATGAAGTGAATACAATACTACGAGGCTAGGAAGAATATAGGAGCATGCTTGACTTGAAATGATTAGTTGAAGATTATCCAGAAACTTCAATCAAGTGCTACAAATGAGTTTGTGATGCGAGAGTACCAAATGGATAGGAGCAATAGTAACCAATCAACAGAAAGGAATAGTTAACCAAACATGAGCCTGGTACTTCAATCAATAATATCAACCGAAAGGGGAAGAAAATTATTCATAAAGGGTTGACAAGATCTCGGAGAAAGCTTTTAGCTACAGTAATCTTTTTTTGGCAATAGTAACCAATCAACAGAAATGAAGTTTGGTTACTATTAATAATCAACAGAAAGGAGAAGAAAATTATTCATAAATCAATAATATCAACAATGTTAATCACCAAAAAGGGTTACTGTAGCTACAAGATGCCGCTCGTTTAAATATGCATATGTAAATGAGTACAGATGTGCACTAAGATTCAGCCTGCAACTATGGGCAAATGACTGATAAAAAATGGTAAATTTTTTTAGAAGACCATTTGACAGGAGCTAGACAAAAAATCATGATGACTGATAAAAAATGGTAAATTTTTTTAGAAGACCATTTGACAGGAGCTAGACAAAAAATCATGTAAGTAAAAGAATGGTAGATTTCTTAGGAAAAAATTTGGCAGTGATATGCGTTAAACAAATTGCTGTCAAGAGAGCTTGGATCAAATGCCAAACTGGTGCAAAAATGACTCTATCTTCAGCCAAGCACATTACCAAATCAAGTTCAGAACCAGCCAAATGATTAAATATTTAAGTTAAGCACCAAAAAAATAAGATAATAAATGCCCGAAAATAACTTCCCAAAGCCTCGTCAGCCAAACACTCAAATTCAAGCTGCTCTAAGCTCAAAAAAACGAGTTCATTACCATGAACATATTCCCTTTTCAATTAGATACAACTGAAGATGAATAAATCATTGCTCCTAAAAAAATTAAAACTAAAAGGAGTTTCACTTCAATGACTACTCCTGATCAAATAAAGTCAGCTCAAGTCGGAGTATAAACTGCATGTATTTCTATTCTAGCACATTATCGGAGTATTTTGATGTGAGTATCTAGGAAGGAAACGCCTTCCTAGTCCAAAAGTATACATATCACACAAATATGCTGTGATATGGCAGCAAATTCACAGAGATCACTATTTGGTGGATCAATATTTATCGAACACAAGAAAATTACGGATAACAATCAATATGCACACATAATGAATGACGATGTAATTTTCTAGGAAGGAAACACATTCCTAGACCAAAATTATACATATCACACAAATATGGTGTTATGTGGCAGAAAATTCTCAAAGATCACCATTTGGTTGACCTTGGTTTATCGAACATAAGAAATTGCAGATCACAATCAATATGCACACATAATACATGAAGATGGGTGAAGGATATTTCCAACTACTTCAATTTTCAAACCAAAGCAATTCAGTCCTTTGGCTTGACCCATCAATTTACTTTCGGGATGATGCAACAATTCAAGTAGCCTTGCATCGAGAGCATAATTTGTGTATGTATTTGCAGCTGATCATATAATTGTCCAAAACTTGTGGCAATCATGACAATTAGTGGGAGTTCTTAATGTTCTTCAGCATATGAAGTAGACAAAATTTATGCTCAGATCTATGGAAAATATTTTTGATAACTTATTCCAACTTTCAAAGCTTTCTTGACCGCATAAATTAAAACAAAGGGCGTAATCTTAGAATCAAATTCCTGAAAAAAAAATCAATAAAAACCATTCCCATGTGTTGTGTGGATTCAGTTTCACTGACTGCAAATGCTAGGATAAATAGATCGTTGTTTCCGTTTCAATATATTTATCGATAATAATATACCCAAGTACTTTGATTTCAAATGGCAAACATCCAGATCAATGAAAAAAAAAACAAGAAAAAAACCAACACATGCCTTGACTTTTAAAAATCTCTTGAAGTTGTCATTACCATCACAAGTGTAAATAATGTGAGAGCCAAGGGTGAATCCTTTCAATCTATTAAGTGAGCATATGACAATTAAACACATTTTATCTAGCTTGACAAAACTTTCTTTCATCCCATATACTTTCTTATAGCCTTATTTTAACGTCAATCCAAAAATAGGAAAATTTAACTGTAGCAAAAAATCCTGCTTGACATCCATCATCATAACACAAGAATGTATTGACAATAAAAAGATCATTAGAATTAAAAAAAAGCATTATTAAAAAATGAATAAAATTTACAAGATATGAAACACAAACACTGAGATGATAATCTGATGGGCTGAATTGCGAAAAAATAATAAAAATAAATAAATAAATAAAATCCAGAAGCTAAGAATTGTAAACAACCTGAATTTCACTATGAAATTCAGGTAGAATGCTTTTGGAGGCATGTAAGAAGAACAATTTGGAATAATTAAAAGAGAATTTTTGGGCTTGAAGAAATCCGACAAATTGATGCTTGAAATTGACATTGGCATCACATTGTAAATAGAATATGCAATGTTTACCTCTCTTGATCGTACGCCTCTCACGCTCTCCATGATCTCGTCAAGCCCTTGATCGTCTCCTATGACACCCTCACTTCTTTGAATGACCGTAAGGGCCAAACATTGAAGTTGTGATAAACAAGTGTTGCTATAAGTATGGCTTTTGCAAAGACTTGGGAGTAGGGAGGAGAGACGGTTAAGGCTATGGTTTAGGTGATAATTATGATGGCAATAGGATATCTATAAAAATCAAGGTAAAATAAATATTTTTTTCTTCAAAGCAAACAATACAACCACGAACAAGAAAAAAACAAAAGATAAACACATATAATTCGAGAGGTAGGCAATCTCTCCCACTTCCTATAATTCGAGAGGTAGATAATCTTTTCCAAAGCCTAACCCTAAGACCAACAACAATAATCTGATGCATAACCCTAATTTTAAAAAAATATTATACCTATCTATACCAAACAAGAATAAAAATAAAAAACTAAATTGCTCTTAGGCTAGACACCGGTATAACAATACTCCACTCTCAAAAGATATCTTCTCCTCAAAGCGGGAAAAATTGAGTACTTCTCCCCTTTACCACAATCGTCTCTATTTCGTCATCAACTACTTCCATGACACATATTGTGAGAACCTGCAAAGTTCAATCTTTGCGATGATGTCCTGAGGTAAACTTCTCATGATGTCAAGCCTCCCTCTGAACTTTCATTATTTGACCTTTTGGCATCAATGTGGTTGTATTAGTTTGTTATGTCATTCCACCTGTTACATTTTTATCTTCGATCCACTGTGCTAATTCCATAGTTTCTTCATATCCTCGCGGTTTCATCAAACAAAATGATGCTTGAATATCTGATCTTAACCCGTTCATAAAGTTGCTTTCCAACACTTCATTAGAAATCCTTCTAAAATGACCGGATAGCATCTCAAATTTCTCCCTACACTCTATGACATACTCTTTCTAGACCATTGCAAAAACTGCTCAAATAAATCCCCTTTTAGAGAGGTTCTGAAACGCTCCAACAATCGATCCTTCAATTATTTTTTTGAATTCATAAACAACAAAACATCTCACCAAACGATAAACAACCGTAAGCATCTTCTTTTTCAAGATCAGCATCTTTAGCTTCCTTATCCTTCTGCAATTCCCTCGCACGAAGTTAACTCCACCCATGCAGTGAGGATGGGGTTCTCCATTCCTCAACCCATATTGATTTCCCTTCTTCCATAAGTTTGGCGCGCCATATAATCAAATCGCTCATCCCCATACGCTCCAAAATCGCCTTCTGCTCAAAATATTTTTGCCAAAAAAGGCATTGATGCTATTGGATGCAACGCTTTGTTCGGGTCCCACCCCCATGGTTCCCTATTTCGGGTCCCATTCTGCTTGTTGCCTCTCGTTCCAGCCTGTACGAATGTGTTATGATATTCCTTCCAAGTGTTGTTGCTTGAGTTCCCTTCCCATTCCTTCACTCAAAGCTACAACTCAAAATTCACTTGAAGCAACGATGATGCTCTGATGTCGTCCGAATCCTTCAAATTGTTGTCACTCGTGTCTATTCCAAACGTCGTCACTCAATCAAACTGCAAGCAACATAGAGTTTGTGTGGGACTCCACAATCTTCTTTATCATCTCTTTTAGAACTGTGAACCTTCTCTCCATGACCGCAAAATGTCTCTCCATTCTATATTTGATTTGACTGAACTCTTCAGCTAGTTTTTCCTCTAAAGCATTCACCTTTTTGGTTGTTATTACTCTTAGACGGATTTGAAACTCCCATATGCCACAAGCTCATCTAATTCCCCAGCAATCTCAAGCGTGAGGAACTCTACATGTAGTTTAGTGCATAACTCCAATATATTGCATGAGACTTTGGACACTGCAATCCCAGAATTCTCGTACGCAAGTTCGGAGCATACATTACGCAAAACCCTGGAAAACTACGATCCAAAATTCTAGTACACAAGGTGGCACAAAACTCCTGCGCGCCGAGACCCGAACCCTACACGCAAGTTCGAAGAAAATCTCTAGATGTTCTGCGAAACTTAGGACATCCGCAACCTAAAGTTTTTGTATGCGGTTCGATGCAAAAAGCTGAACGCTGCTATCTATTGTTGGCCTTCGTTGTCAGTCTAGGCGACACCACGATCCCGTTGACCCTTTCCCAACGAGCAATGCCGCAATCCTGTCGTCCCTTCCCAATGAGCTCTAACCGCAACCGTATGGCATGACCAAGTCAAGAAGCGACGTGGAATTAGGTCTTCTCAGCATCGAATGTCGTGGTACCTTCGTTTTCCCTCTCTGATTGCTCGGAGTGCGCCTGTTTCACAAGGCAATGAACGAAAGACTGCTAGGTTTCATAATCAATCTCACAAATACCAGGTACTCTAATACCAATTTGATAAAATTCTCCATAGAAATTAGGGTAAAATAAATATTTTTTTCTCCAAAGCAAATAATACAACCAAGAATATATAAAATAAAGGATAAACACCTACAATCTGAAAGGTAGCTGATCTCTTCAAATTCCTAAAATTCAAGAGATAAGAAATCTCTCACAAATCCTAATGCTAAAACCCACAATAATAATCTCATGCATAACTCTAACCTTAAATATATTAGTCATATTATATCAAACAAGAATTAATAATAAACAACTAGATTGCCCACAGGCTAGGCACCGATGTAATATATGTCTTCTAAGTTATTAGGTGTTTGATAAGTAAAGTTCTTAAGGTGTTTAAACATGTGAATTATAAGTTTAGACTGCTATGTATGTAAATCTCCCCATGACAAAATACTAAATGCCAATATTTGAACAAGAAAAGCATTGGTTCTAACCTTAAATTCTTTCATGAAGTCAACATAACAGAGGTAGGATAGAATATAAGAGCATGTTTGACTTGAAATAGGTAAATTATCCAAAAAAAATTCATGAAATGCTATAAAGGAGTTTGTTATGCTAAAGTATCATATGAATAACAACAATAGTAACCAATCAATCAAAAAATGACGAAGAAAATTATACATAAATCAATAAAATCAAGAACATTAATAACCAAAAAAAAGCTTAGTATACCTTAAGAATGTTGCTCATTTAAAAATGTATACGTAAATGAGTTCAGATGTACGATAAAATTAAGCCAACAATTACAGATGAAAGAATGATAGAAAACAATAAAATTTTTCAAAGAGACCTTTTCAAAACAACTACCCTGACAAAAACAACAAGCCTTTATCATGAATCCTTTTTCTCCATTTGTGTCCTATTGAGCGTCATATTTTCATTTAATTTAAATAAATTAAGATCATTTTAATACAACATGCCCATGTCGTATAATAAAGCTACGAAGTATAAGAGGATGCTAAATAATTAGAGATACATTATAATACCAATATTTAAGAAACATAGACAATATTTAAGATATTAATTATTAAATAAAAAAACTTCTGCCAATGTCATATAATAAAAAGCTACGGGAGAGAGTTATGGAATAGAAAGTTAAGAAAAAAATTATATCAATTTTGAAGAATCAATTTGACTTAATGCTAGGAGGATGTACCATAGAAACAAATTTATTGATCTCAAGATAATTAATAGAGAATTATAGAAGAAAACGAAAGGAACTTCATATGATCAAGTGTCATCATAATTGATTCTTTTTTGCTTTAAGGTAGAAATATACGAAAGATAAGTTGACATTATTAAAGATAAATATAATAAAATATTGATCAGTTTTATAAGTAATTACGGGAAGAACCTTACAAAGGATGTTTGAAACAAGGTGCCTTTTTTTCGTTGAAGATGATTCAATTTTAATTAGTGAGACATCAATTACTATAAGTGAACAAAAAGAGTAGAGAAAAAATTTAGCAGTGAATGCATTAGTGTTATAAGAGAATAAAATTGAGTATATAATTTTAATAGATATAATGTCAACAATTATCATTCAAAATCAATTAGAATGTGATACATAACTACGATTGGTTTAAAAATCTTGGATCTATTAAATGAAGGAATAAAGACATAAATGAGTATATAAATTCTACAATTAAAATTGGATTACTAAAATGAATAAGTACCTAAAAAGTTTTTCTTTGCAGATCCAAATGCTGCCTATGAAAATTCATTGTCAGACTTCTTCACTACAATCCACTTATAGTACACAATGCCTCAATCACTTCTTCTTGATGTTGTCCATTATCAATATTGCGCCCAAAAAATTAGCTCAACCTTTTCATCCTCTTTATCAATAGGAAAGTCATTTAAAGCCCTCTTACAACTCTCACTTTCGTGTAACAAAGAATTTCACAAAAAAAACAGGCTTGTTTTCATTCTCTTCTTCCATAAATTCATTCATGTCTATGTCGTAATCTAATTATTCATCATCATCAAGCCTACACATCATTATCATTAGTCTTATCCCAACTATTTCAAGCCAACTATGAATCCTCCTTAAACATTAATTCCTACTACATAATACTTCAAGTTTTTGAATGTAGTCTTCTCAAATTATTCTCAAAAACTTAGATCCATATTACCCTTTAATACTATCGTTTTTCCCCCCTTTCAAATCATCTAACACTAAATTATCAACTTGTTTAATGGGACATGCCATTTAAATCTATTTTCAACAATCTCATCCTGAACAAATGCCCCTCTGTCCATTTCTTTAACTTATTCATTCTTTACTTTTCCCCTTCAGAGCTTTGACACAATTGTATCTTAACATTGTCATTTCTACCACATTAAACTATCAACAACATTTTATTTTCCAAGGGTCAAATCCTACCAACACAACCGACCAACTTAATATTTTATAAAATTTACCTTCAAATCTCCATGATACCTCTTTACTGAATAATAACCTTCAGGCAATATGCTAATCACTCAGTCATAACTCTAAATGTCATATTATATCATCTGCATTTCCATTCGTTTGAATACTGAATCCAAAATGCTTAAATCTATAGCACCCAAGTTTCGTTGTATATTCTAGTAATATTAATTTATAAATATTAATATCAAGCCCACTAAAATTGCATCATATATTTGATCCTTGTTCAACTAATTTCAGTCTTCATAATATAAATGGCTTTTCCATTGTTTTAAATTCATCAAAAAATAAGATTTGGCATGGCAAGACTTGCATATTTACAGTTATCTTATGTTTCTTGCATAAAATTTGGCATGAAAATTTGCTTGCATGTCTTCTTGACTATATAAAAAAGAATATGATATTAAAAAAAAGAAGGCCAACATTGTCATTTCTACCGCATTAAACTATCAACAACATTTATTTTCCAAGGTTCAAATCCTACCAACATAACCGACCAACTTATTATTTTATAAAATTTACCTTCAAATCTCCATGATACCACTTTATCGAATAATACTCTTCAGCCAATTTACTAATAACTCAATCATAACTCTAAATGTCATATTATATCATCTGCATTTCCATTCTTTTGAATAATGAATCCAAAATGCTTAAATCTATAGCACCCAAGTTTCGTTTTATATTCTAGTAATATTAATTTATAAGCTATAACATCATGCCCACTAAAATTGCATCATATATTTGATCCTTGTTCAACTAATTTCAGTCTTCAATAATAAAAAAGGCTTTTCCATTGTTTTAACTTCATCCAAAAATAAGATTTGGCATGGAAAGTCTTGCATATTTACAGTTGTCTCATGTTTATTTGAAGAAAAATTTGCTTGCATATCTTCTTGACTATAAACAAAAGAAAATGACTTAAAAAAAAGATGGCTAACAAAACTAATGCTCTTGAGCTTCCTTAGCCCACTAACAAATAGTCTCCACAAGGCAAGATTACAAAATGAATCTCAATTTTTTAATAGCCTTTAGGGAGAACGCAAGAATACCGCAATTTTTTTAACTTTTTGCTTATCAAATTTCATAAAAACCTTCCAAAGATTGGCTCGTCAAAAGATTCAAGGCAAGGGTGTGTGCATCACTTTTGATTCCATTGATAGTTAGCATTTAAATTGTGCAGCTAGAGGCACGCCTCTGCGCAATCAAGAAAATTTTTGCCTTGAAGCATACGTATTATTTATATAGGTAATTGAGTATGCCTCATGTACTCTAAGGAGTACAATAAGGCACGCTTCACCATCAATTAGACGAGACGTCCACTTCGCATGATTTTGGTATTTAAAAGCTCAAATTTATTTTGAACCGGCAAGCCTCCCAATCTCCTACAAGCCACCCGTCTTGATCCCACGCACTCGACGCACGCAAACAATGTATGATCCTCCCACTGTCGGCACTGAAGCGGCCACATGCTATAGTTTTGATCGAACCCGCAAGGTCCCATCTCCCACTCACGCAACGAACGTCGCCTACTGCATCGAACAACATCATGGACGTCGATGTCATCTGATCCTGTTGTAGCCGACATCTCCCTAGCCACCTGCTGCTATTTGGTTCAAATTCATGCTTTTGACTCTGTTTGTTGAATCAGCAGGTATCTATTAAGTATTATAAATGTAAAAAGTAAAGTTAAGGTGTTAGGTATGTAAATATGTAAAAAATAAAGAATTGGGTGGTATGTATGTAATACCCCAGAAAAATGAAGATGTGCATATATACCACATAATTTATATGTCACATATTAATACCCAAACTTCAATTTACAATCTTGAGTCACATTGGGTGATATTTTAAGTGATATGAAAGCTTTTAACGGAATACAAGTAAAAAATTAAAGTTTAGCTGCTAGATATGTAAATACAAAGGAATTTAGTGGTATGTATTTAAACACCCCCAAAAAATGTATGATATAAATTTTGAGTGGTTAGGTATACGAGCTTAAGCATCAAATATTTGATATTATGAGAATAATATTTTTATTTATAAATTTAGTTGTTTTCACTATTATAATAATTTATTTTTAATCTAATTGTCTCCCATAAATGATCATTTATATGAAGTTAGTTGCATATTTATTTGCATTTTTATATTTTATTGTGCATCTAAAATATTTTATTTTATCATATGCCATGGTTTATGTCTCCATTAGACATTTGCATTAGACATTTGCACTCTTAGTTATACAACTCAATGATCATTACAAATGCAATAGATGTTTAAGTTCAATCTTAATCATTGGCATAGACAATTTTATCTATATTCTTATGTTCATATTATGTAATGTGCAATACCTTCATTTATCCCTACAGATGAAAGTTGAATTTTAACATTTGCATTGAGTTACAAAATTCCAATTTGCTTTAATTTTAAAACAAAATTTTCATTATAGGATTTTTAACTTCCATGTAAAATGGTTAAAGACAAGGAGAAATCCACATTAGTGCAATAAAAAAAAGTCAGCATAGAGGATAGTGCAAGTTGATGTTGAAGATAAAGATAAGAAATAAATACTAGAACTGCAATTACAGTGATAAGATAATTAAAGGAGGTGTTACAAAGATGAAAGATCACATAAAATTATGCACGGTATGCTAGAGTTCAAATGCAGTTAAAAAAGAAAGTAAATTTTATATGAAAAAGTAGACGATGTCAAAGCATCTTGCATAACAACAATTTGATGATAGAATTGATGCTGACTTTTACTATGAGAGTGAGTGCAGTGCCATAGATTCCTCATCATTCCTATAAATGATGTCCAATACCGGTACAAGAGGTCTTTTTAGATCAGTATATGATGAATGTAAATGATGATAAAGGTGATGGAAAGAAGGCAGATGTAGCACAAAAGATGTCTCTGGAGCATGTCAGAGAGTCGCAAACGTTTTTGCATGAATATTGGGAGTTTTTATTTTATGAGAACGATATTCCATACAAAATGGAAACATCTCCTTAAATATGATCAGTTCCATTTGTATTTATGGTGGATGTTTGAAACTGTCAACTATGCATGCCTTGAGAACATGGGTTTCAAAAGAAGAGTTGGGTAATGCAGATAAAAACATAGAAGAGATTAAGAGGACCTCAAGTTAGACAAAAGTTACAATCATGTATGATGGTATCGAAAGAAGAGCTGAGTAATACAGATTAAAAAAAATGGAATAGATTAAAAGGACCTTGAGTTGGACTAAATTTACAATCATGTTTGATGGGTAGTCATAACATAAAGAATAGAAGTTTGTTTAATAATCTAATCAATAATGAATATGGCGTTGTTATCTTGAAATTTGTAAAAAATTTGTGATAAGAGGAAGCATGCAGAGTACATTATTGGACACTGAGTGACATATAAAATTGGAGAGCATTTAGTAATTTAAATTGTGACAGATAATATCAGAGCTTATAAAGCAATTAAAAATAAACTGATGTAGAAGAGCCAGCATTTATATTGGACACCTTGTGCTGCATATTGCCTAAGCATGATATTAGAGATGATTTGTGAATTTCCATAAAATTGCCCTAACCAAAGCCGAAAGGGCAAATAAATTCATTTAATTATTCTTACCTATTATCTTTAATGAAATAAATTTTCTACAAAGAGCCTCTACATCTTATTGTAAGAAGATTTGCTAGTCTTTTTTATTCTGTAGAGTATATTGAAAGCTAGACAACCAGACAATATTCACTCCCACTACTTGGCTTAACTGTACATGCGCTAAGAAATACGAGGGAAAAAGTCTGAAAAATTATTTTAAATGACATATCGCAAATGTAATAACTACTAAGCCATGAGTGCAAGTCTTGAGGATGGCCGATGCAGAGAAGAAGCAATCTATGGATTTCATTCACAATGCAATAGATGAGACAAATGAGTTAATATTATATAACTTAAGAAGAGAAGAGATCACTTATAAAGAGAAATAAGATATCATTGATGACATGAGAGTTTCGGCTCCACCATCATTTTGCATCTAACTAATTTTTCCTCAACCCTCAATTTTAATACGTTGAGAATAAATTCACTAATTATGAGATTAAATTGAGGCTATATCATTGTAAGGATAAATTCAATGCTGACCCAAATGAGAACACTACTGCTGATATGAAACTTGTTCCGTTTAGGAATAAGGAATGTTCCTTTGGGCTATAAGAAGCAAATGATATTGTTCTGTAACACACTTCAAGTAAATTTTTTTATATTTAATATATTCATTGAAATAATTATTTAAAATCTAAGTACTATTCTTTTAAATTCTAACTAAATATTTTTTTTTCAAATATAGTTGAATGGTACATCTAGTTTTGGGGTGGTACTCAAGAGCTCCAATGTTTTGATTAGAGCACATATAATCAAGTTCATACAAAAAGGAGAAATCATCTAACAACTTTAAGGATAAATTTTTTGGTGTATAATTTGCACAACAAAAAATTGAAAGATAGAAGTAAGAAAAAAAAAAAGCTAAGGATGATGAGGATCCTCTTTTATATGAAAATATACTATCAGACATGTCATTTGTAAATGAGGATAATGTAATCACACAGACTGAGTTACAATAAGATTTGAATGTTCATTTCTTTGATGCTGACATAAATAAATGTAGCACATTCAGCACTAAACAAGAAGAGATAAAATGAGAATATATTTTTAAAAATTGAAGTATTTGACATTTTCATAAATGATAATTTTCAATTTTTTATTGATTAATCTTTTATACTTGAATAGGAAAAAGAAAGATGATTGGGGAGGATGATGGATGGAAACACTTAATCTCAACAAATGAAAAGACAGGAGAAAAGTTCAATGAAGACCCTTAAGTGATGAGGGTGTCGAGGACTTTTGATAATTTCTTATCTTATTAATAACTATGGATAATAATATTATGTTGTTCAGTAGGAGTGAAAAGTCCTATGTTTTTTATCATGTTATGATGTTAATGTATTTTTCTTACATATATTTATAAATTACGATGCCATTATATATTTTTAGTCATTTATTTTGACTATACAATTTTCAAATTGAAAGGCTTACAACTCAGACCGCCTTAAGTCTTATGTCTCGCCTCACGAACGGAAAACGAATTAAAACTCAATTGAGCAATTTTAAGCATTGTCGATAGTATAAGCCAAACTCACACTAATAAAAGATTTGCATGCACTTTATAGAAGCTAAACATAATACAGAGACACAACTCACTAAAATAGTTTAAAAAATAATGAGCACATTCAAACATCCAACAAATATAATTTAGAATAGTTTAAACAGTTCCTCCCATTCTTTATTACTTTTTTTATTTGACAAATACGTTGTTAAGATTAACCTAGTTTTGGATCCTTAAAATGACTCCAAACGAGCACTAATATTTCCATCCTCCGGTAAAATAAAAAGAAAAAAAAATGAATGCATGAATGCTTTGCCAATATGAACAAATGAGCACGCCTAGCAAGCAAAGAAAGCAGATCTTATACAATTGACAACCATCCACTAGCATTCCACTGGATTTGGACAGAGAACTATACTAAAAAAGAATTCTCATATTAAGAGTGATTCATGGTTAAGCCACAGCACAATCCTAAAGAAGTGCTATTGCCCTGAGAATTACCACGTCACTAGCATACCCAAAAGCTCATTTCCACTAATCATAATGCATACATGGCATAAAAGACTTTTTTCCAGACATAAAAAAGTTTCTTTACAATTGCATGGAGAAGCTGAGTAAATCAATTCCTTCCACAACCAAAGTTGCAAGAAATTCATACACCAACACACACCCTTTATACATGACTTACATATAGATTAACATCTGCAAGACACACAGCATTTAAAACTACTTGTGACTCGCAAAATTTTATTGACGATTAAATCTAAATAGAAAATCTAACTACACTGTTATAACTAGATATTACAGAATTTTATGTTTTGAAGCAGGCAGGCAAGTAATTTTTGCCAATAGCCCACAAAATCTATTCATACAGAACAAGATAAGCTCAGCCTATGAACCATAAATCTGCAATCTAAAGAGAATTTTCAGGTTTGACAATGGCCAAAGAACTGCAAAACCATTTGCTAATACAGAAGAAAACAACTCGCGCTAAAGAAAAATTCAAAACAGCAAGAATAAATTTTGCAGGTTAAGTTCCATTGAACATATTGAGATATAGCGCCTCCTAATCTTGGAATTGCAGTTCCACCACATCTTCCATCAAAATCATGACCTACACTGTACACTTATCATTATCTTAAATCAATTCCACCATATCTTCGATCTAAATCATCACTTGCACTGTACCACTTAATGTTATCTTAAATCACCTCAAAGGTGTCAATAAATGAAGAAGATCGCAGCTTAGGTGAAAGAAATTCCTTCAGCAGATAACAAAAGGACAAAAAGTACAGAAAAAAACTTGAACTCTTCAATTGCCTTAGCACGATGTTTGCTAGCCCTCACTTTTGCTCATGTCCGCTGCTACAGCATTGAATGGCAAGTTAATCAATAATGACTTATTAAACTCCAGTTTGCTGTTAAATGAAATAGTTTCCAGCATAAGCAAATATGTGAATTAACGTGAAGAGGGGTTCCCAGGAAAACGTGCCAATTCACTTGAGATGTTCCGTTCCCAATAAATTTCCATAAGGTCAAATATAAGTCTTAAGATATTCTTAAGAAACCACAATAGTTTCTACAAGTTCGTATGCTCATTTGTGACCATAGAACACTTGATACATGAATATTTAAATGATTAGATAACTTGATTTACAAGTGCATTTTTTATGACATAGAATAATATCATGAAAAAAAATATGTAACAATAGTATATGATACATATAAAAAATGTTAAATAAAAACTCATCTTATAGAAGGATTAGATAAGACGCACTGTTGGGGAAAATAAGTAGCTGAGTTGAAGGTTCCATGTAACCCCTATTTGTGCCTAAAAGATGGTAAAGTGTATTGCTAGTACAACCGGAATAATAATTTATCCTTCAAATTACAAATTTTTATGGGTGAATAGCAATAATGAAATGAAAGTACATAATTATTAATATAATTTTCTATTTATTAGTGCTATACAAACATATATACGTATATGTGCACTATATATAAAACCAATAAATCCACTTGATCAAGCATGAATCTAAATACATAAGAAGCCAAATAATTTCAAAATTTTTCATGCTTATATTCAAGTTGAGTGTGTCAAGAAAAAAATAAAAATCAAACGAGTCAAATATTACTTAATTCTAACATCATTAAAAAAATATTCAAACACTCCAAAAATATCTTATAATCAATGAAATCACTTCGAGCCATCTAATAAAATATTTTGGATATCGGTGGTAAAATTTGAGAAAAATGACACTCCCAAAATCTATAAATATACCCAAATTGCTTAAATGGAGAGAAATAAACTCAAAATGGGAGCATTACTAAACATTGGATGATGCTCAAAGGCCGTAAAGATACTTAAGCTCTGCCTTACTGCCCCATCAGATCAACCACCTCCGTCAGGCTACCGCCACCACCTCCCGACCACCTTCGTCAGGCCACCGACACCCGTCCACCACCCTAGGGCCAACACCCAACCACCCTTGTAACTATAACGCTTCTTAGCATAGATAAAGAGTCAGGTTTAAATTGCAATATCAATACACCGTCTTTATCATAGCAAAACTCCAATCATATTTGGACACAGGAAATACATAGAAAATTCTTATTTTATATTCACATAAGAAAAATATGTTACAGAATTATTGTATCTATAAGATATTAACATATTCTCCATCACCAGTGATTAGGATTATCTTGATCAGCTTGCTTTCTGCATCTATAGCATCTAAGCATGACCTTTCAAATGCTCAGCTAAAATCCTGGACAATGGCTCGATTCGAAGATGCGCCCAATCAAAACCCCATCAAGTTTTTGATAAAAAAGGCTCCTTAACTTCAGTCAAGTAATGATACAGCAAAAATCTCTTGAATTCTCGAGTAGCCACAAAGTTCTCCCAACTTCGGACCTCACAAAGTTAGTCGATTTCACTAGATAACTTTTGTGGACTTCAAATATATCTCTACACATGGCCTCAACTTCTAGTTGAGCTCAATCAGCCTCTTAAAGTTGGTACAACTGTCAACTCAAACAAATACTTCATTATTTGGACTTTCAAAATCATCACTTTTGATTCCAGCATACAATTCTCACAAGTACTCGATCTTAACAAACTTTGCTGGAGGTATTCAATCATATAAAGATGCATTTTTAACAATACCTGAAATATATACATATATGTACATCAGATACGTTTTTAAAATTATTAAAAATTATGTAGAAAAAATATATCACAGAATTGTCTTTCCAACTCCATCTAACCCACTAAAAAAATCATCCATTTGACACTTCAACAAAATTTTCTACAATAATAACGGAATACCAAAATCCCTAACTACAAGCCACTCAAATATTTTCCTAGAAAAAACTAAAATAAAAACTCTAAATTTTTTTTAGAGCAATAACATAATAATTGAAACTTTCACAAAAATTTTCTGACTTATTTTGATAAATATGCAAGCCATAATGAATTCTTGAAATTTGTAATCAATTGAATGACAAATTTTGCAAAGTTATTGTTGATGGAATTTCTACACTGTTAAATGACAATATTTCAACTTAAAAAAGTTCATGCAGCAGCCAATGATAATACCTACAACCACAAAAAAAATTTTTGAATTTTATCAAAAATCCATCAAACACAGCGATGTCATAATGTACACAATAAAGCATTGGAGAACAAAATTCTCTAAAAAATCAAAATGAAGAAATCTGGTACTAAAATTTCTTGGGGAAAACATGCATATACGGATGATTCTTAAGGAAAAAAAAAACAAATAGGGCTTTAACAAGAAAGAAAAACTCAATCATAATCTTCAAAACTGCATAAAAAGTGGAGCTAAAATACCACACAAGTTTAAGAAATTTTGGAGGAACATCTTTTCGCCATTGCACTGCCATCCTCCCATCATTTTACCAAACTACAAAAGACAGTTGTCATCGTATAAAAAGAACGATAATTTGACAAAAAAATATTTGCCTCTAAATCCCACCCCATTGAACAAGGATTACCGAAGCCTTTCTTAAAGGAAGCTAAAAGTCTCGTTCTAGAGACTGCAGGCCTTAATCGCCTCCAATTCAATTCATCAGGCAAGGACAATCTACATATTTTCCAAAGAAAGACTAGAGTCTTGCCACAGGCTGCAGGGACTTATGAACCTTGATCATCATCAAATCCAATCAATCCAACGAGTAAAGCCGCTCTTCATCATAGAGACTAAGAGCCTTGTCACCTCCAAGCTCGGTTGGTTCGATGAAGACATAATATAGAATATAGGTTTGGAGAGGACTAATTCCTTGGTTACATTATAGACATGTAGTGTGCGCGTGCGCACACAGATATATATATATATATATAGGGGGAAAGAGCAACTTGTGGCTCCTTACATGTTAAAATAAAAGATAATTACAAAAGGGGAGGGAAGGAGGATCCACTCTAAGAAGAAAGAACAAACATAAATTCCTAGGGGTTCCTCCATCCACATTACAACTCAACCCAAAAAAGAAGAAAATAAGGAAAAGCTTTCAAAAACCCAAAAATACGTGTAATCAATCAAAACGTATACCCAAACTTTGAAGTATACCCTGTATGGGCATCTACAAAAAGAAATCTGAAATAAATTGTGATGTAAATAAAAAAAAACAAAACTTTGACGCTTGGAGATCAACCACCCATTCAGTCTCCTCGAGCCATAATCTGCAGCTAAAAAAATTTTTGAAAACAACAGCAATAAGGGAGCCCCATACGACATCCAGGCTGAACCAGAAATCACCTTATCCAGAACACCTATCTGTGAAAAGTTCCTGCATAACACCCATTCCCAAAAGCAAAAAGGAGGCTCAAAAAAAAAATCTGAAGAAAGTAAACATGAAACAGAAGCCAATGGCCTCCCAAGTAGATCAAACCCCACAAAAAATTGAAGCCATGTGCCTCCAAGATATTCTCTTTACCCACTCCCTCAAAAAGATCCAGATGATGCCAGTAAATATAGCTCCCCTTAACAACCATGTAAAGCCTCAAATTGCAAGTCAAATAGCTGCAGATATTCCCCTTCGAAAAAACAAGATGTTCTCATCCAGAAACAGTAAAGAGAGAAAATAGAATAAGGCAGTAAAAATTGCAAAGTTCCTCCCCCACAGATCAAACCAGTCAAACTGGACTGAGAGACAGCCAGGGGAAATAAACAAAACATGGAGTCGTGGGCCTCCCAAGAAAATTAAAACCATCATATCAATGGAGCCATGGGCCTCCAAGAAATTGTTCATGCCAAACCACTTGACAAGATCCGTGTGAAGTTCCAAGCCATAGTAAAAAAAGTAAGAAAAGTAAGAGAAGGAAATATCAGTTCCCCGAAGGTTCAAAGCTGATAATGAAACCTTCATCAAACAACAAATATCACACTTCCCTACGAACATAAGAGGCATCGATGTTGTCTCCAACTAATAACGTATGAAGCGGGAGGGGGGAGGGGGGCGATCCCACTTGACAGACAGTTGTGGCACTACCTAAAGTAGCTAGCCAGTTAGCTGGTTGATTGCCTTCTCTAAAAATGAAACTCCACACCAAATTCATATTGAAGGTCAAACTTCTGATTCTCTTGATATAATAAAGAACATCTCAAGGGGGCTCCAAACCCTTTGTGATGTCCATAAAAAATTGATTATCACTTTCAACAATGAGATTATTCCAAGAAAGAAGAGCAACCAAAATGACCGCCAACAAAACAGCCCGAGCCTCAGCTTCTAAAGGAGAATCTACGCAAGAAGGGGAGGAGAAAAAGAGAATGCAATTTGTATCATTCCTAGCCACACCCCCACAACCAGCACTATCAGGTTTCCAGCTCCCATCCGTGTTAAATTTAATCCAACCCCTGATAGGAGGTCTCCACCTGACCAAAACAATTCTAATAGGGAGCCTTACATCATTCATATTAGTGTTATCCAACGAAAGAACATAATTTATACCGGAAAAGAAACTCTTCTTATTGTTCCCAAGCCTCCACAATTTATTAATGTAAGCAATGATATTAGTGAAGATCGTCCTACATCGGATGTCCTCACTAGCATGAATAATATCATTTCGGGTCATCCAAATGAACCAGCAAATAATATAGGGATAAATTTGCAAGAAATATTTTTTCTTTCCATCAGAATTGCATGCAATAGAAGTAATTAATAAATTCCTCTTAGGAGTTACGATGGTGTCAAACCACAATCCAGCCTTATGCCAAATAAGCATAGAAAAAGAACATGAGAAGAAAGTGTGTTCAATGGTGTCCTCAGTCGCATGACAAAAACAACATCTAGAAGTAAGTCTCAAACCTTTTAATTTGAAAATATCATCACAATGAATGATAGCATGAAAAATATGCCAAGCCAAAAAGGCATAGACGGAGTTAACACCCAACTCGACACACCCTCCTCCTATGGGAGCATCTGGAAATTATGAAGAGAGTATAAAGACTTGGTAATGGAATGATTTAAGGGAGTTTTCATTTTCGGAGTGTCATGCAATTGCTGATCAAAGGGAATAGTGGAAATAAAGTTTGCTCCCTCCGTCCCCAGAATGTTTATTAATAAAGGGATGTTCCAATGTCCATCCACCAAAGCATCTGACGCCTTCAGGTTGGTGAGACTGAAGTCTCTCAGCCCAAGCATAACATGGGACCAACAATCATACCAGAAAGAAATACTACCATCACCCAACTCCCAGTAAAGGTAGTTCTTGGCCCAATCTCTAATAAGAAGCAACCTCTTCCACATAGTAGAATCACCTAATCGCCACCTGGCCAAAGAAGGAAGGGAGGACTGACAGTATTTCCCATGCATAAACTTAGCCCACAAATAATCCCTTTTCCTTAGATTGAACCATTGTTTAAAAACATTTATTTCAGCAATGTGATGCAAAGATTTGAAACTCAAAACTTCAGCGTAAACAGGTTTACAAACATCCTTCCAAGAGAGTCATCTCCGGCCAGAATGATTTCCCACCTAAAGGAACTTATTGAAACATCTTTCCAGATTTAAAAGAGTGCTTTCTTGGGTTGGAGGACTTGGACAGTGTATAAAAGAAGAGAATGAAGAATGCTTCAGAACAAAGTGATTCTTCCCCCAAAAGAAAGAAAGTTATTTTTCCAATCCATAATCCTTTTCCGCACCTTTTCCACAATATCATCAAACTGAATACCCCTCTTTCTGTCTTTAAAGAGATACACCCCCAAATATTTCAATGGAAGGTGAGAAAGAGAATAACCTGAAAAAATAGCAATCCAGAAAACATTAGCACGATTAACCGTATCTCCCATATAAATATGACATTTGCTAGCATTAAAGAGGAGCCCTGAAATGGATTGAAAATCGGCCAATAAACGATGTATCTCCTTGACCGACCTTTTACTTGCATTGGAGAATAAAATCATGTCATCAGCATAAGCTAGATGAGACACCATCATCTTTGACTTATGAACATAATGCAAAGAAGGATTATCCCTGAAAAGGTTGTTAAGAAGGCGAGAAAGATAATCAAATATTAAAATTAATCAAATATTAAAATGAAAATAGTAGGTGATAGAGGATCTCCCTGCTTTATGCCTCTACCAGCACTAAAGAAACCTCTAGCTTGACCATTGATAAGAACACTATATTTGTTGCAATGGAGCCAAGAGAGGATAAATTTGCAGAAATCCACAGAAAAACCACCCAGGCCAATAGAACTTTCACAATGAAATCCCAACTGAGAGAGTCATAAGCCTTCCGGATATCCAATTTAGTAATCATGTTCCCTCCTCTACATTTTTTATCAATATCAAGTATCAGCTCCTGGGCCAGCATGATATTACCAGTGATCCATTGTCATGAATAAAGGTCGATTGATTGAAAGATATTAAATCATTTAGAAGAGGCTGAATTCTTCTGACAATAATCTTGTTGATCAGCTTGGAGAGAACAGAGGTAACAGATATAGGCCGAAAATGGTCCCAAGAAGACATTTGAGAATTCTTAGGAATAAGAATAATAGTAGCGGCGGAAAAATAATTTCCAGGGGTGTCCCCCTTGAAAAAGCTTTGAATAGCAGCCACTATCTGCTCCTTGACAATACTCCAACATTTAATATAGAAATTCAAAGTAAAACCATCAGGGCCCGGTACTTTGTTGCAATTTATATCAAGTAAGGTGGTATGAATCTCTTCCTCCGAAGGAAGATGACATAGGTCAATATTCACCATGTGATGTCCGACATCATCAAATAAAGAGGCATCAATAGTTTCTGTGGTCTCCTGATATTGAAAGAGTTTAGAGTAATAAAGAACTGCACTCTCCCCAATCGTCTCATCCCCAGTAATCCAGTTTCCCTCCTCATCTTTAATCCTGACGATGGTGTTATTAGCTCTTCTTTGTTTAATACAAGCACGAAAATATTTGGTATTTCTATCACCTTGAGTGAAATGAGTTTCCCCTGATTTTTGTTGCAAAAGCTCCTCCTCCCAAAGGGAAGCCTCCAATAATTCCTTATTCGCTTCCTGAAAATCATGAATAAAATCATTAGAGTTTTCATCAAGAGCCTGCAGACTATTGACCTTCTCCTCGGCTCTCCTAACTCTGGCATGAACATCACCAAAAACATTCAAATTCCAAGATCTGAGTGCAGAAACCACCTTCTTATACAATTTCCAAAGTATAAAGCAAGCATTCCCAACCTCCTCACATTTCCAATTATCCTCATGTTTAGCCCAAACATTAAGGTAAAGAAAATGATAAGTAGAAATCTTTTTAAAATAATCAAAGGAAAGAAGAAGGGGGAATGGTCGGAACCAGATTTGCTTAGATGTTGGACCTGCGAAAAACCATAGGAGGAAAGCCAAACTTGATTAGCAAAACACTATCAAGCCTTTCAAAGAGCTTACCTCTTTTCCAAGTGAACTTGGAGCCAAAAAAACCCAAAACAGAAATGCCTGCACTATTCATATAGTCAATGAATTTATTAGTTAAAGTGGTATCAATACTCCTACCACCTAACTTTTCAGACTCATGCATAACCATGCTAAAATCCCCTCCAACCATCCAGTTCTGATGAATATTCTTACCCATCTTAGAAATCTTGTGCCAGAGATCGAATTTATTAGTTAAAGTGGTATCAATCAGAAATGCCTGCACTATTCATATAGTCAATGAATTTATTAGTTAAAGTGGTATCAATACTCCTACCACCTAACTTTTCAGACTCATGCATAACATGCTAAAATCCCATCCAACCATCCAGTTCTGATGAATATTCTTACCCATCTTAGAAATCTTGTGCCAGAGATCGAATTTAGCCACGTTAGAGGTTCCAGCATAGACAAAAGTAATGTGACCAAAAAACATATCCAGAGAAAAGAAAGTGTGCACAAACTGTCTATCGTCAATGGTGATGTTCATCGTAATATGCTTCAGCCAGAAAAGCCAAATTTTGTTAGAACAATTAGAAAGGTACGAGAAATTCTTAAATTTGCCCAAGATACGGTCATCCACAGAGGTGACCATAGGTTCTAAAATAGCAAAAATATCAATGTTATGAATCCTTGTCATTAATTTAAGTCTACCAAGAGAGTGAGGATCTGCAACTCCCCTGATATTCCAAATCAGGATATTAAACATGGGTAGACACGTCACTTCCTAGAAGATCTAGTTCCGGACTGTCCATTTTCACCATCCGAATAATACTGATTTCTGTTCGACAAGTTGTTTCCACTCGCAAGAAAAGATGTTTCTGTTTGACCTCTAAACATATGCCTACGATATTTTTGTACATGTCATTCATCTCTAAGAATTTTTGAAACATCTTCTAAAGGAGTGTCGGAGAGAGCATTAGATTGATGAGAAAATGTAGAGATATTACCCATATTAATAGCATCAAGCAAGGAAGCCGAGGAAGGGCGAGCCTCCTCAATCAGGTCCAAATCAGGCAAAGCAAGCATCACCCGCCCCATATGAGCCAGCTGAACCAATTCATTTGAAGAAATAGGATTAGTAGGATTAATATTTCTAACAGCATTCAGATTTGCAGGAGGAGGGGGGGGGGCAGCGCTCCATCAAATTGTAAACCATCAGGAATACCTGCAGGAGGGCCAGAGACATTGACAGTGGGTTGAGGCGCATCAACAGTAAGCCCAACCATAAAAAAATTTTGATCCGCAGAAGGTACAGCAACAAGCATGACACGCGGGGGAACGTGTGTCCTTCCATTTTCTAAGTTCAGGGTGTATCTTGAAATATTGTTCCTGATTGTGGCCAAACATACAAAAATGTTTGCAATAGGGGGTGACTTTCTAATAAAACTTGTTGCCAGTACCCATTATGTGCCGAACCGATCCATACCTCATCCGAAAGAGGTAAAGTGACATCTCTTTCAATTAGAACACGAGCCATAGCCAGCCTCGAAAGATTATATGTGGGAGCATCCAACTTCAAAGGCCTCTCGAACATGGCAGCGAAAGAAAATAAAATTTCATAATTAAAAAGATGCACCTTTAATCCCGGGAGACGAAGCCAGACTGGGATTATCGGAGCCTCAGCCTTAGAATCAAAGTTAGCTGACCATTTCAAAACCTTCATCCCATAATCTTCGAACCAAATCACTTTGTTCGCAAAGAGGCGCGTATAATCCTCCTCATTGGAGAGTTGAATTAAAATATGTCTGTCATCAAGAGGACCTATCTTCCATTCTCCCGTAAGCCTCATAAGTTCGAAATGTTTACATAGAAATTCCATCTTTGGATAACCATACAAAAATTTTCCCACAAGATGAAGCTTACAAGAAAACAATCCCTTCTGATTTACAAACTTACCAAATAAATCTAATATAAATTAGGAAATGAGATAAATTTGAAATAAAAAAAATAAAGAAACAAGTAGGAAGGGCTAAAACTAATCGAAAGGTTTTCCCAAGCAGTCCCCCATCAAATCCTCCATGATTTTTATGGAAACAGGCTCGTTCAACCTAGCATGCAACTGAAATCCTTCTCAATTTTCCACATCCCCCCTTAAACTGGGTCATAGATGTTGTACAAACCAGACTTAATATGGAACTCTCATAATGTGTTTAAAGGAACCACTTTACTAAAAACATCAACAACTTGTTGGTGTGTCGGGATGAAGCTTAATTGTATAATTTCCCTATTAAGCTTCTCAAAGAAAAAAGTATCAATCAACTTCAATATGTTTAGTCCTATCATGATGCATACGATTATTGGCAATACTAATAGTTATTTAACTGTCCTAAAACATCAATATAGGCCTTATAGAGGTACACCTCAATTCCTTCACAATTTATGAATCCAAATCCCTTCACAGATACCCAAGGCAGCGCTCTATCATGATTCAACACTGCTTCTTAAAACAACTGCTTGCTTTTTAACTTATCCATGTAATCAAAATTCCCCATAAATAAAAGCAATAACCACTAGTGGACATTTTGTCAGGAAGTTCCCAAGCCTAACTTGCATCAATGTGACTTCTACCTCACTATTTTCGATTTTTTTTTCAAAAATTAATTCATAACTAGGAGTTTGTGAATCTACCAAGAATCATATCAAGTGGTATCAAAGCGATTGATTTCTCGGAGATCAAATACGAGATCGCAATCGTATTCATTCGTGACCTAGCCTTGCAAAATAGTAGCGATTCGAGCAATCTAAGAGGACAACTTTGGGATTGGCTTCAGATTCAGTCGTGGGTTGACCTAACTAGAAGCCAATCACGGGATCAGCACATACAGACGCGACCGAACCTCTAGATACATCGCGCGACTGGAGCTTGCTGGGAAGACCGAAGGGATCGCATCATATAAGAGCTGCCTTCGTGAGCTAACTCGTCAAAATTTTAGTGATCTGGGAAGAGACGACTGGATCGCAACGAAATATTGGGTGGATTGACCCAAAAACAGCTTGCAAAAAAGCATCGGGCATATTGCACCGTACATACCTTCATGACAAAGGCTTGTGATACGATTGCGATTGGAGCCATTAAGGAAGCAACGAGGAAATACGATCACTTTTGCGATTGCATATCGCGGTATACTCGAGATTAAAGCAAGCTGAGAAGGCTGCCTGGCAATTCCCGCGAATTGAGACCCAAAACTCCCATCTTTCTTTTGTTCCAAATTAAGTGTCGGAAGGTAACAGGTCTCAAATCAAATTGGACTGACTACAACTTGTTATCTTACGGTACATACGTGATTCAGACTATCCAGAAATCATGATGGCATTTCAAAGTACAAAGGTTTCCATCTTTGTGATAAAAAATTTGTCGGGGGACCAAGAAAGTAGATGAAATGAAAAGAAATTAGAGGAAGAGGTGAGCAAACTTAAATACAAGATAGAGGAAAGGTGTGCAACCATCGACAAAAAGTTTTCAACCACTGAAAACTATTTGGAGCGCTAGGAAGAGATGATAAGGAGGTTTATCGAGATGCAATTCAAAGACACCTCCAGCGGTTCAATTTGCAAATCCTATACAAGGGCTACTCAAAGATTCATTTTCTAAATCAAAAGAGAAAGAAATCGAATGAGAGAGACAGAAAAAAAGATCAGCCATCAAGAACATCCTCCTAAGGCTTGGATTGGGGGAAGGAGAGGGGGGTGTAGAATAGAGACTTTTTGAGAGAGGGAGAGTTGGTCTGAAACATGAAAAAGTGGTTAGGCAAGGAGTATAGAGGGGCACAAAGAACAAAGAAGTCGGGGGTACGATACGACTATGATCGAATAAAGAATTTTTTTCCAAATTACATAGGGGAAAACATGTGAGGGAGAGGAAGTTGGGGTGAAAATGCTAGGGTTCGAAAGTTGAAGAATCTTTGAGGGGGAAGAAGCACGTTGGTGGGTATGTCGGGTGGAGCTATATTTTGGGATATATGGCCTAAATGAAGAAAAAAAGATCATGGCGACAAGTTATGCTTGGAGGGAAAGTTCCTAGCGTGGTTGCAATTGAGGGAGGCTAAATACCCAATTCGCTCATGTAAAGAATTTAAGAATTGCTTGTTAGAACATTTTTTAATCATTAGGGAAAGAGACCTGCAGAAGCAATTCTTTGCACTTACTTGAGAAGGGACTGTCATAGAATATAAGGAGAGATTCGAGCTATTGTCGAGACGGCTAAGGGGAATTTTTGAAGCAGTATTGAAGAGTATTTCATGCAGGGTCTAAAGCCTCACATATGTTTGGAATCAGATCCCCATTCAGTATAGCATTTTTATGTCAACTTGATGCAATCCAGATTATTTGTTCAATACTACTAAAAAGAGAACTATGATAGTATTAAGTTTCGAAACTAGTGTTAATTTCTCCTGATAGTCGATTCCAAAAGCTTGAGTGAAATATTTTACATGTCTGGCTTTGAATCTCTCAATACCCTCATCAGCTTTGTATTTATATTAAACACTCATTTGCAACCGATCATCTTCTTCTCCTGAGGGAGTTTAGTATGAATGTATGAATAATTGCTTTACTGCTCAAATCTTCTCTTCAACTTATTTCCTCATTTTTGAGTTTTCAAGAGCTTCAATCATGAACTTAAAAATTTGCATACCATAAGGTTAGAAATAAAAAGTTTATATGATGAGGAGAGCTTCTCATAAGCAACATACACTGAATTGAATAAATAATGCAGCCTTTATTGTCACCAGCATCAGAAGAAAAAAAAACTCGTGAGTATTGGAATCCTTTCCCAAAATTTCAGGTGGATGTCGACAAGGGTTTCGTTTTGAGCAGTTATGTTCATGCAAGTTGTCTTACACTTGTTCAAAATTTTTCTTCCTCCTTTTGTACACATGAAGTTATTTGTTCTGGACTTCAAGTTGATTGGTTGGACATCCTCCAACAAGATAGGAGGGGCTTAATGGAGTTGGTGGTGAGGCCATGTATATGTCATCAAGTGCATCCCAAAATTAATGTTCATTTACAATATCCTTAAACATCAAAATTGTGGTAGTTGGATTGATTTTTTTAAAATATTAAATTCATGGAGTGGTAGTATTTTCTGATAACAAAAGAGTAACACTTATACCCCATTTTATTGTTGGCAGACCCAAGAAAAATATACTAGGCATATTTAGGGTCAAATTTATGTGATTACGAGAATGGACATGAATAAAGGATATACCTTAAGATTTTAAGTGAAATAGAAGAAGAAAATTTTCTGATGTAAGAATAAGTGATCATCAAAATATGAATAGGCGTTTTGAAGTTAAAAATCAAGCTAGGCACTCAATTGATATGTTAGAGTAAGAATTGTTTCTCCCCAAAAATATATGAAAACTTGATGAGAAATCATAATTGAGTGAGATACCTCAGAGAAATATTTTTTCATTTTCTCAATTATTTCATTTTATTGTGGGGTATCAATACACAAACTCACATGGATGATTTCATTTTTTTAAAAGAAATGTTGCATGATCAGTTCTGACAATTTAAATTTTGCACTGAAATTGACTTTGAATCATGTCAAAGGTTTGGAAGATTTGGAATGTTTCAGATTTCTCATTTATTAGGAATACCTAAGTGGTTTTAGGGTGATTGTCAATAAATGAGAAACCATTTGGCCACACTTGGTTTTCACCTTTAAAGGTACCCAAATATCAATATGGATACTAGGAAAATGGCGTGAGGGTTTGTATTAGGTCATTGAATAGCTATTTCTAGTGTGTTTGACAAGTTGACAAATCTCACATCAATAAAAATTAATTTTTTATTGGCAAACAAATGAGGATAAAACAATAGTGATGACCCAAGTTATTATAAGAAATGATTTTACACAGAAATAGACTCAACAAACTCATAAATTAGAGATAATAAGCACATGAATTTATTTGTGTTCAAAGAGAGATTTTTCTTGAGCAGGCAGAAGCCTTGATGCATTTTAATGTTGTCAATCACCTTCTTCAACTTTATCACCTAAAATTCATAAGAGCTTGCAGGAGATTAGTTATACATTTCCTATCATGAATAAACTTATTGATTGAAAATAAATTATTGTACACCTGTCTAATATATAAAGCAGAGGAACGAGTAATATCCTGAGAGAGCTCCACATCTCTTTTCCCAAAAAAAATTGAGTTTGATTCGTCTGCAATTCTTACTGATTTAAATGTGTAGTTGAGTCAGCTTTTCAATATACATGCTTTTCATGAAGTTTTCAACATGTCATTGATACGACCAATCGGCATGAAATAGTCACATGTGGGACGATCCTTCCTAAGCTTCGAGTCATGAGAATTATGAGTGTACAAGGCCGAGCTTTCAATATTTAGTAAACCTCCATTTCCAATCAGCATCAACTTCTTTCTACTCTCTCCTCTCCTAACTTCGGCAAAGACTCCACAAATAAGATGGGAGAGGCTTTGTTGTCATGATCCTCTCTCTCGCCTCATCCAATTCTTGAGTTAGCTCTACTAAGAATTTGATGATTCTCTTCTTCTCGATGATGGATTTAAATATCATAACATCAAGTGGACATTTTCACAAGTGTCTCAAATATATCCAATTATAAGCAATACCTTATCAGGGCGTTAAAGTATCGGATGACACTTAGCTCTCCATGGTGAGAATTATGAAGCTTATTTTTAATCTCAACCAGCTCTATAGGGTTTACAGCATTGAATTATGTTTCTATTGCAACCTCCAAGATTTCTTCGGTTGTCGTGTAGAGCAAAATAGTTTTCTTCCATTTCAATCAATAATCATTAAGTTGACTAGCCAAGACAACCATATGATCTCGATTCTTCCATGTGTGATGGTTAAGGTCAGTGATCTCAACAATTGTGAATTCTCCCGACACGTTCCTCTTTCCCTTTACCACAAATGTGCGAAAATACAGATCGGGACTATTGAAGATAGTTACAGCCATTAAGTTCATGATCTGTGATAGAGTTAAAAGAAGTCAGGAGTCGTCTGAATAGAATCTCTAGTTTTTTATTTATAATTAATATCCAGGGTAGAACTTAACGTTTTCTTTCGTACTTGGTCATCAACCTCACAAGTAATTAGGATTGCTACTTATTGTAGGAAGGAGATTTGTAGTTGTTGTCGGAGGTTGGTTGAGTTGTAGAATTGGCGGCTATTGTTGCCGCTGCGGCCTAGGAGGCTTATTGCAAAGGATCTGCAACAGAGAGAATTTCGATGGTAAAGAAGTTTTTTGGAGGAGAGCCTGCAGTAGAGAGAATCCAGTGGAGACAAGCCTGCGATAAGGAAATATCTGGTGGAGAGCCTGTAGCAGGAAGATTCCAACAATGAAAAATAAGGTAAAAGGATTTTCAAAAAATGAGAAATAAGTTGATAAAGTACTAAGATGAATCAGCTAAAATAATAGTGATTTGTGTCTCTATTATGAAGACAGGAAGCGCATTGAGTAAACAATTTATTGTGCCAACATACGATAGTGCGTATACAAAATAACTCCAACATATTACCAAAATGTTAAGCTAAATTCAATAAACAGGTTGAATCAAAGTTGAGAAATTTACAGTGGTAAGTTAAATCTAATAAATCTACTCTCCCAAATAGTGATGAATAAAATGGTGATAAATTAGGGTGGAGCCCATAATCCCAAATAGGATACATGCATTGACACTAGGATCTTTCATAGTATCAAGCGGATTGTCACTAGGATCATTCACAGTATCAAGAGGATTGTCACTTGTTAGTAACATAACAACTGGTTTGTTAATGTTACTTTTCATAATTTCATTTTCTGCTGAGGTGATTTGATTATAACAAGCAAAACTTTATTTAATTGTTTCTTAAACTAATATTTTCCAGCAATAAATTTATTTATACAACCATTTAGGACTAGGATCATTCCAAGTATCATGCGGATTGTCACATGTTAGTGACATAACAACTAGTTTGTTAATGTTACTTTTCTGAATTTCATTTTCTAATCAGATAATCTGATTATAAAAAGTAAAACTTTATTTAATTATTTCTTAATCTAATATTTTCTAGCAATAGATTCATTCATATGACCATAAGGGACTTTCCTCGTGGTGTTTGCATAGAAGAATAATACAACCTAATGATATTTGTGCATAATACCAAAAAAAAAAAAATACCAGAATCAATTCAAAGCAAATAATTAAGGCCTAATCCACCTAAAAACATTGGATGGCTACAAATTCCTGATTAACAGATCAAGCAAACTTCAAAAAATAAAAGAAGAGTGCCAACAATATATATACTCATCACATGATGAATAATGCTCCATAAAATAACTCCATACAACCGAAATATTAGATAGACATCACAATACACATTAAGTTCATCTCTACAAAAGGAAATAAGAAGCAAGGATACACTCGTGTCAATCTATAGTTGTGCTCCTCAAAGTACTTCACACGAGCCGAGTTCAAACTTGACATTCTTAAGAATCAATTAATCCAATGGTGAGGCAATTCTAGAAAAACTTCAACAAATATCATATAATAACTCACTAATTTAATAAAATTTTTGACAATTACACAAGTAGATGTCTTCTTAAAAAGAACTTTAAACTTCTTGGTATCAGCTAAAGTTCTAATTCTAAAAGTAATATTCCAAAAATATCATGTCCTTGAGCCAAAAAACTACACAATAGCTTCAACCTGGCATGAAGGTTTTTATTTTGTTATTATTATTTTTTTAATCGAATAATCTGTAAAAGAACTCTAAGATGTTGCTCATACGCTTGGAGTATCAAGATATCATCAATTAAAATAACAATATTTGATTTGACAATTAAACGATCAATTCATAAAGTTGTTGGAACATTGGTTAATGCCAAACACTACCACTAAAATTTCATAATACCCAATAATTAATAAGTACGAAATTTTATCAAGAAACATCCACTATTTTATCCCTCACCTAGTGTTAACCTAATCTAAAGGACATGAATTCCTCAAAAATGATCAAACTTGCAATCAATAAGAGAAAAAAAGAATATTTATTTTCATAATCGCCAAAATCGATTGTTCATAATCCATAAAAAGCCACATGAGTTCATACTTGAAATTAGCATGAAAGCTTCACAATAGAAAACACTGGACCTGACAAAACACTTATATAATCATTCTTATAATTGAATTTTTAGTTCTTCCAACTTAATGGATTTATCCTATGAAATGGCTTAAGAAAAAAAGTGAACCATTACAAGCTAGCTCAATGCTGAATTCAACTTCTTTCAATGGTGAAACACATCACAAAAAATGGCACCAAATATTCTCTGATATTGAAGGTTTACTTCCCTGAACTTCAATTAAGATAGAAAGATACTCAAAGATCCCATCAACAAGTAAATGCTAAGAATCATGTCCCTTGTTACCACTAATAAAGCTTAAGATTATTCAAGAGAATTAAAAGTACTCACTTGCAAAAGCAATCCATTGAGACATGATAAATGAAGAGTCGATCCATTACTAAGATGACATCAAAGTCATCTAGATAAGAAATAGTCAAACCCACGAGTAAATCAAAACCTCCAACCTAAACTAAGTAGATGACCGAATACCAAAAAAATTGGATCATATGCAAACACAAACGGAAAATGTTCTATTGATTCATAAATGATACCCAAACATAATACAAGGAAAAACCATATTAAGGAATGAGTATATTCATTATCTATCAATCCCCAATTAAAAGATAATCAAATCATATTAAGGAATGAGTATATTCATTATCTATCAATACCCCAATTAAAAGATAATCAATGATAAAAGTACCTTCAATAAATGAATTTGGGGTGAGGGCCTCCTATTGAGTCAAAGTAAACACCATATTGCCGTTTTTGTTGCTTTTACTAAGGCTCGATGGTTGTTCAATATGACCGCCTCTACAAGGATTTCCAAAAGCATGCCCTGGCAGATAGTGATTACAATGAAGACGAACATTTGATTCCCACTGACTTAGCATTGTCACCTAGTTCATTGCACTTGAAGCACTTCACAGCAAAATTTTTAGACATGTCTATCTGTTGATCTTTGGGTTTGAACTTCCAATTATTCTTCTAAAATTTTAATACTCCGCCAAAGCCAAATGTAGGTTTCGCTTCTTGTTTCATTTTCATTATTAGACCATCAATTTTTTGTAGTGTGACACCTTACCAACCATTACATAAAATATCACCTAATATATAGCTCATTAGAAACTCTGCCCGAAATATTAAGCATTGCAAACTTCATCTCCCATAAGGCCAAAGACAAACCATACCCAGATGGCATGCCACAGTTGTCTCCCTGCTAAATGGAAGTAAATCCATACCTCGAACGGCTTTAAACTCCAGTGTTAAATATTCCTCAAAGAAACCACCATGAAGTTGTTCCCTGGTAATATATTCCTCAGCTCAAAAAGCCCATAACTTAAAATTTCGCCATACAACAGCTTGAGCCTCAAGTTCTTAAGCTATAAAAATGTCATTTCGATAATCAATCACTCTTAGAGCATCAAATGTCTTCTTAGCTTGTCAGATCCAGCACAAAACTTCAAAAAGATCTTACTTGCATGTAAATGCAAATGGCACCATTATAAATTGTTCAAACTTTGAGAAAGCCACAACTAAAAGACCACCCTCTCCTCCAGCATGCATCAGCTACACTGGTAGAAGATATTGTGGCTGCCCTATTAGTTGCATTTAAAATCATTTAATTTTTGTTGCCTGTTAAAAAGTTGTCACAAGATCTTGCACTACAACAAAAACCCCGTAGACCATCATAGACTCGTCTATAAGCACACATGCTGCTTTAATAGCAAGCCGCCTTCCAGATCCATAGATCATGCTCCATCAGAACCAATGCTTCCTCAACTTTGACATATCATTGGAAACCTAAATTAAGTAAATAACTGTGGTAAGTACCTCATTAATAATATCCTCACCGAGAACTCTTATTACAATTCCATAATCCCTAAGACTTTGCACTAAGCCATAAATTTGTTACCCCGTACTAGACTCAAGCAAATTTTCATGAGTGATAAATCCAAAGCATAAACAAGTTATATTAAGTAAAAACAGTGTTGAACTAAAAACTAAGAAAAAAAGTATCGCAAGTGATAAATTTTGAGCTTATTACAGTTTCATCAAATATAGTCCAATACCTACCTTAAAGCAAAAAAATGAAATAAAATCAAAATCCTATTCAATATAACAATGAGAGCACCAAAAAAACAAATAAAACTTCCTTGAAGGTTTCTCAACCTTATCCAATACATGTGATGTATTAGAAAGAATAAGCAAAAATCATAGCTCAATTAAGAAAATCCCGTGACATACTGAAAATATCATAACCAACAATGCTTTCAAGCAACTAGGAACATCCAAAACAAAGATAAATAAAGAATTTAATAATATACTACATCCATATAAATAATTATTGGAATATTTTCAAACGTAGAATTATCAATGCAAATTAATAAATTGTTGTGAATGGACCTAACAATGAAGTATAATTTTTAAAAACAAAGAATTGATCAAATTAAGTTAAAATTTAAAGCAAGCCAAGGACAAGAGTGAAAATTCAAAGAACAATATAAATGAGTTTTTGTTGCAATAGGCTAGATCCGTTAAGATCTAAACTATTATGCATCATCGTTCCATACTTTGATCATAGTCTGCTTATGACTTATCCTATTCCTCGCCTCTAGTCTACCAAGTTCTCGGCTATAATGTAATTATGAGTTCATTACACAAGCAAACATCCAAGATTATAAGGTTACCTTCAACATTATAGCACAACACTAAATCAACTAACCATCATAGCGATAGTTGTAGGCATCAATGCCACTAGGGCTGTAAACGAACCGAGCTTGAGCAAGCTTAGGCTTGGCTCATGTTCGGCTCGTTCGAAATAGCTCGTGTTTGAAATCGGCTCGTGAACAGTGTGTTCGTGTTCTGCTCGATTTAAATATTTGTGTTCGTGCTCGGCTCGTGTTCGGCTTGAAATTGGCTCGTTAAACTAAAATTGAGAAAAATATATGTAAAGTGTGGGATTCGAATCTGGATCAAATATATACAAAAGAATACACTAACCCCATTACCACATGAGGTGTTATGATTTAAACTTAGACATAAATATATATAATATATTATTATATAAATAATATATGTAATATATTGCTATATAAAAAGTTATATTTTCTTTCGAGCCATTTCGAGCCGAACACGAGCGAACAAACTGTTGGTCGTGTTCAGCTCGTTTACATTTCAAGCTTAAAAATTTGTTCGTGTTTTGCTTGTTAGGCTTAACGAACGAGCCGAACACGAGCTGCTTAACGAGCCGAACACGAGTTGTTCACGAACAACGAGCCAAATTGACAGTCCTAAATGCCATCTCACCCTCCACAATGTTTTAAAAAAAAATTCATATCTTCACCTAGCTCAACCACAAAGAACCATAAATTTGCCAAGGCCTAAATAGGATGTCAAACTCCCTTAAACCAAGAAAATGTTGCATAAGAGTTCATGATTAATTAATGGGAAGTTTCGCTCAACCAGCAAATTAGAGGGACTTATTAGTCTATAATAATATGTATGGCTCTCTTATAGGAGACATTTGTGCATTCTATGACTAGCACCTGATATAAGTCATTAATTTGTGATTGGAAGTTAATTTTTCATTTAATCCAATCCTAATTTAATTGAAAATATACTACTATTTACTAAACTTTCAACTACTTTATTTAAAAATTAACTATTGAATTACAAGGGACATTAGCAATATATTTGATTCAAACCAATCATGCATTGTAGATTAAAAACTATTTAATCAAGCTTTAATCATTATTAATAGCCAAAATTTATCATGTTTACTAATCAAACACTTCCTCAAATTCCCACAAATCTTGTCAGCTTTGAGATTTACAAACAGCACACACAATCCCACTATTCTTTCGCACTTACAGATTTTCCTACTCCGATTATACAACAAGAATCAAAATCATCATTTTCAATGTTATCTTTTGGCAAGCTTGAATCCAAATTTATACTCATTTTTCAAACCATCACTCCCTTCAACTACCACTGCTCCTATTTCGATTGTAGATGATGAATTCAAAGACAACATTACAAGCAATAAGCCATGTCAGACACACTACAATGTAGCAAATAACCAACTTCATATAACTTGAATCTTGCATTAACTTCAATTAAATATATAAACAAAGTATTTCTTGATTACTTTATAACCCTTTTGTAGGTAACATGGAGGTTTATGACAAGCATGCATACATATAAAATATATATGGGAGTAATTATATAATGAAGTCATTATGCTTCCACGTCTAAGCAAAAGAATAACAGGAAATAGGAAGCACGACATCCGTCATAAATAAACAAAACATCCTTCTAGAATCGACATCCCCAACTTTCACTTGTAAAACTGTAAAGTATCATTTCCTCACGCTTGCAAATAACAAAAAGTGTAACATGTGTGGAAAGTAAGATTACATATCCAATCAAAATTTCACACAATTCTAATTAATATGTGTGAGAACCTGAGAAAAAAACGAGCTACCAAAGGAAGATGCTGAAATCAACTCTGTAGAAGAGCCATGAAATCAAAAAATAGAATACAATGAAACGTACTTACAACGGAAGAAGAACAAACAAATAAGGGGTGAGAAAAAAAAAACGAAAGACCATTGACAGACATAAATAAGTATCTTAATGCATGCCTAAAGTTCAAATTCTACATAGTGAACCTAGAAACTCAAAATGTCAGGAAAATAGATTTAGCTTAGATGTAGATCACAAATGATAATATGCTCTAATTCCGATGTAATCATGTTAATGTCATTAAGCAGGGTATTATTCAAACAAAATATCATATGGAAATACTAAAATACAATAAATAACTTCTGAGGTGTAAGAAAACTGAAGCTTTTAACCAAAACTCTCGCATATAAGCTTCAGCATCTGATGTTAGGTTCCAAAACATTAATAATTAAAAAACAGCCAGATGATGCAACATCAATTTCATAATCATCGAATAAAGTAGCCTTAAGGACCAATATAAATTAATAAATGAAATAATCCTAATAACAAATGATAATTTTATAGCATTCTTGCTTGGTCAACAAACATTAACAAGACAGCAAAAAATGAATTGAATTCATTATAAATGACAAAATTATGAAGACCAGCCTCAAGGTCCAGGCACAATTTGGAGAAAAATAATGAAATACACGTGCAGCAACGTTGTGAAGTTACAGTTTCTTCGGGTAACAAAGAAACTGAACCACATGACCTCGTCGATCAAGCATTTAAACGATTAAAAAGACTAAAAAACACCACTGAAAACTAGGAAAAAAAATAATATAGCAGCATTTCCATCCTCTGACAATTTTCCAAAATATCTTTTCATATTTTTCTTCTGGAAGGAGAAATTTTGGGCGAAAGTATGAAGAAAACCGGGATTCCAAGAAAACCCTAGATCTAAGAAAACGAATGGGAAGATGAACATTTGAAATGAAATTTCTATAGAGCACCACATACCTATCTGTTGCGATTGCATCGAACTCGTTCCGTCGCCTCCGACAACAAAAACCTAGAGGAGGAGGGTTTTAGTGAAACTCATCGAGCGAGCAAAAATGCATCATCTTTTCAACGGTGTGTGATTTATGGGAGCCGATATTGCTGTTATTTGTAGGGTATTTTTAGTTTATTTTTTATGTAATTTCATGTTATTGTCAGTGTATTTTTAAGTTATTTCTGATGTATTTTAAGGTTATTTTAGGTCATTTCTATGATATTTTCAGAGTGCTGTCGGGGTATTTTAAGATTATTTTCATGTTATTGCTAGGGCATTTTCAGGTTATTGCTAAGGTATTTTCATATTATCGACAGTGTATTTTTAAGTTATATCTAAGGTATTTCCAAGTTATTTCTATGATATTCTCAGAGTACTGTCGAGCTTTTTTAAGATTATCGACAGGTTATTTTCAGGTTATTTCTATAATATTTTCAGGTTATTGATAGGGTATTTCTAGGTTATTGATAGGATATTATCAGATTATCGTCAGTGTATTTTGAGCTATGTGCAAACGCTTACAAGATATAAAGTCATATGCAGTAATACTCTAGTGCAACAAAAAGAGACTCATACAGACATCTTGAAAACAAATATCTACAGCCATTCAAACATCTACAGTCATTCATATACATATTTACATATATTCCAAATAATGCATACTTATCAACATGTTGCTATGACCATTTCAAACGTATTTACAGTCATCCAAATAATTTATATCTACAAATTTCATATGTCAGCTCTGCCCTAAACCGAGGCATATCTGCCTGCCAATTATGTTTATCCTTTCAATCAATTCTCTATTTCTATACAATTGTTTCCATATATTTACAAACAAAGATATTGCAGTCAACACTATTAATTTATGTGGGAAGGCCTCTGGTCATGGTAACATCCCATTTAGTCGGTTCATTGTTGAAAGCTTCCCTGACGTCCTTGTGAAGATGTTTAATCTGGTAATATAGATGATAGTTTAAATCATTTAAATCATAAACAAAGGAAAAAGTTGCTTAAGTAATAACTGATCTAAGGCTTAGTATGATTACCACGTCGCGGGTAACTCCCAAATGCATTTTATTAGGCAACGAATCAAAGAATCTCCATTTCCGTTCGTTCTGATTCCCAACAAGTAGAGTATAATGACCACTATTAATTATTAGAACTAAAATGTCATATGCTTGGGCTATAGCACCCTTTTTTACGTGGGCAACAATATCTTGCAAAGGATGGTATTTGTACATCTGCATAATTCTAATAATTTTAAATGAGTTTATAAGCTTAATAAGAGCATGAATCGATATAAATTAATGAGATAGTCGATGCTTACCCAGTGTGTTGGAGAGACGTATAAATATGGTGTGAAAGAATCAGGTGACTGGTGTCTTCTATTCTCCAATCCAATGATAAACATATCAATTTGTTATGTGCCAACTTCTTGATTATTCCAAAGTGCTTCGATGCACATTCGACTTATATGAATATGGCCCAAAGCAATTATTATGTCATCTCTGCATTTTGATGAAATAATATTTATTAACTTCAGTACTGGACTTAGGCAGAAGACAAGAAAAAAAAAGGATTAGCTTTACTTACTTAGATTGGTATTTCTGCAAGCATATATCTATGACCTTTTGCATGTGTGGGGGTATGAGTTATCTGCAAGGGAACTCTATGACTGAAGAATCCACAACTGAATGTGTTGCATGGACAACACCAGGGAGGGCACCTTCGAAGACAACAATTGCTCTCTGATGTTCCTCTTACTTTTCTTCAGCCAATTTTGTTGTACTGATCCTTGTCTCATATTCCCCAACATCATCGATCTCAGGAGATGGTTGGGTAATCGACAATTCTTCTTCTGTCATTATTATTTTTCTTCTCTTTATTACAATGAATGGGGAAACTAATGCCTTATTTTTTCTGGTGCCCCTAGACTTAATCCTTCGGACTAAGCTACCAAGAGGGTCTTCATGGATGCCTTCCTTTCCATGTTCTCCGTCACCTTTATTTATTTGTTGCTCTGTTTCAATACCAGCTGCAGATTCATCAAATGCAGTCATTCGTCCTATTGGCTGTTCTTCCCCTGCTTCCTTCATATAAGCAAGCGATTCTTTCATTGTTAGGCTTTCTTTCATCCCATCAATCTCAGAACCAACATGAGATTCTTTATTTAATCTTTTCTTTATTTCTTTGATGTCGGTCTTCAACTTCACCATCGTATACTTTAATTTATCTAATTTGTTATTTTACAAAATCTTTGAATTGCAACAAAAATTTTCGTTGCTCCCTGAGAATTTTACTGATCTCTACTAAAACCATGTTGGTCCCTGAATATTTCTCTGGATGCACAGGTTGCGGGGTGCTGCGACTCGGAATAAAAGGGATACCAATGTCAGCCTCTGATGTTAGTGGTTCAGTGTGTGTTTCGGGTTTTGGGATAGACTTTGCATGAGAGAAGATCCAATCAACTGGAGGGGCAAGTAAACTTTGCTTGTCATCCTTAAATCAGCAAATGAATCAATAACTTGCAAGTCTATACATTGAAACAAATAACTAAATGATATAAATTACCACCTGAACTTATAACAAAAATTAATATTATTCACTTATACATTAGTCAGCCTTTGAAAAACTAAATGGATCCTTAAAGGGTTCCAACCTATATTTATTGGCCACCTCAACATGTGAGGTCTGACATCAAGAACAGCCGGGGCTACCACGACCGTGCGCTCATAAAACCACGGTTGCAGAAACATAATTAAATCAGGAAATCATTACCCAAATAAGAAAAAAATAATTATTCACTGGAGTTGGATAATATACTAACCGTTAGAAGAAAAACAAATCCGTTCAGGTATCCTAATGGTTGACCCATCCTTATTTTAATGACGCAGGCATTGACTGCTCAATGAGGTGGTCACATACCGTTGCGGCCCAATTAAATGAAGAAAAAGTATATAAATTCTCAGCAAATGAATAGAGCTTTGTGGACACATTAAAATTATTAGTGGGAAAGAATAAATTAAACAACAAGAACTTAATAATAAGTTCATCAAGTGGAGTGAATGACTCTCCGAGTGGCTTCTTTAGTAGTTCACTCTTTGCTTGTCTGATATCCACACCACTGACGAATTTTTTTTCCTAAGTTGTTGTAGGTTCTCTGTTGGGCATGTCAATCAACAAAACAACTTAGTTACCTAAAAATAGCTCCTTCCCCCCATTCTGAATGTCAGTCTATCCATATCCCAACAATTCAATATGTGCATGGTTAGGATGTGATCTTAAGAATAGGGGGCAGTTAAAAAAAATGATTCAGCTTCAATGTTCCCAGAATTGACCATGTCTCTTGAGAGACAATTGACCGAACCTTGTCAAACACTTCTCTTACTGTTGATGGACGACATATACAATTCATAGACTGTTTGTTCATCAACCTACATGAATAAGATACATTTTATCAATGTTGACATTAACTCATCGATCATTCAAGAATAATAGAGGAATAACCATAAAATAACCTAGAAATAGCCAGGGAATAAACTGCAGAATAACAGAAAAATAATCTAACAAAAACTGAGGAATTACATGAAAATAGGGCTGTCAAAACGGCTCGTTGTTAGCGAACAGCTCGTGTTTGACTCGTTAAGAAGCTCGTGTTCGACTCTTTTTGACTAGAAATATATATAAATATATATATATATATATATATTATTAAGTAGTATTTTAAAAAAAATTAATTGACTACATAGCTACAAAGATTTATAACCAATTAAAATATTGATTAAGAAAATAGAATAAAAATTATTAAATTAGATTCAAATGATGTTTTAATATAAATAAAAAAGTTTAAATCTTGCTCAAACTCTTACTATCTTAGGGCTACATGATTAGAGTTGTTAAAATGACTCTTTGTTCTTGAACAGCTCGTGTTCGGCTCGTTAAGCAAACGAGCCGAACACGAACACACTTTTTGAGATCGAAATATAAACGAGCCTAACAGGAGCTGAGCATGGCTCGCTCGTGTTCGGCTCGTTTACACCCCTACATGAAAATACCTCCCAAATAACATAAAGATAACATTAGAAATAACCTACAATTTACCAAATATAATAAAAAATATCCTAAAAATACTCAGGAAGAAACTGCGGAAAACCGAAGAGTAACCCGAAAATAACTCAAGAATAACCTAAAAATAACCCACGAATAACATAAAAACAACCCACAAATTACCTAAATTAACTGTCGTTAAAAAACTTTAAAATAACTGAGGAATAACCTAAACATAACCTAAAAATAATCTCAAAATAACATATGAATAACATAAAAATATCCCAAGAATAACCTAAAAATAACCAACGATTAACGCAAAAATAACGTAGGAATAACCTACAAATAACCTAAAAATAACTGAGGCATAAACTGCGGAAAAACGATGAGTAACCTCAAAATAACCCAAGAATAACCTAATAATAACCCACGAATAACTTAAAAATAACCCACGAATAACGTAACAATAATGTAGGAATAACCTAAAAATAATCGGGGCATAAATTGCTGAAAAACGGCGAGTAACCTGAAAATAACTCATTAATAACATAAACATAACCCGCAAATAACCTAAAATAACCTATAAATTCTCTAAACATAACCTTAAACTAATCAAAAAATAACATATAAATATCCTAAGAGTAACGCAAAATTAACCAATTATTAACGTAAAAATAAAGTATGAATAGCCTATAAATAACTTAAAAATAACATGGGCATAAACTACGGAAAAACGACGCGTAACCTGAAAATAACCAAGAATAACCTAAAACTAACCCAAGAATAACCTAAAAATAACCAACGAATAACGTATAAATAACTTAGGAACAAACTAAAAATAACCTAAAAAAATAAAAATAACAAGGGAATAACCTGCAAATACTAAACTTCGGAGTAACACAATAATAATCCAATAATAATCTAACAATAACACAGGAATAAATTCTTTAATAAACCATGTATAACCAAAAAATAAGCTGAAAATATCTCTCAAAACCTTTAACACTAAAACGTACACCCTCTAAGATAACTAAAAGCCAAAGCATAACTTATAATAAAAAAAAAATAACAGGAAAATAAAATGATAGTTACCAGGACAAGTTTTCCCCTTCAATGCCCTCCTTCTTCCTCTGTTTCTTTGTCTTTGGCGGTTGTTCAACATCGACCCTCTCTACCTCTTCTGATTGTGTTCTTAACGCCTCTTCGATCTGCGGGCTCTTCGGATCATCTAACTTCATGGTGTTGCAACTTCGAAGCTATCAAATGAAGAAAATGTGAAACCCTAACAGAGTGAACGAACGACAAAAACCCTAGGAAAAAAACCCTAGCAAAATTTCCAAAAATGTCTTCTCAAAAAGTATTTCTCGATAATACAAAAAAGGCGGGATACACAAAAAGGCGCTGAAACATCGGTCGGGTCGGGCTTTAGCGCGACGTCTTTTTTTTTTACTACGTGGAAATGTAGTTCCGCAACTCCACGTGGCACAATTGGACTGGAATGCAGACGTAGAGGACCGTCCGGTGTCCTGAGGGAAAAATTCGCCGAGGCTGGGTTACTAGAAGTCTACAACAACCATCGATTTGTTTTAGATATTGGAAGCTTTGAATCAATGGAATTTATAAATATTGAGAAATATTTTCATACATATAGTATAATTTTGTGTATTTATATATTTGAGCTCTAAAATATTTTTTTGTACTTTAAATGTGTATTTCAATTTTTTAAAAGTTAATAATAACATGTATTTGATGTTACGTGAAAGATTTGATTGTTAGGAGTATAAAAATCAAGGTTGGTGTGTTCAATATATAAATATTTAAGAATTTTTGAGATGGATGTAAATGCCCTAAATGATAATTATTTATGTATTTGGTATAAAATAAATTGATGTAAAATAATTTTATTAATATATTAAAATAGCTCAAATTTCTTAGTTTTATCCATTGTTAAGGGTCTGTTTGGGGCACCGCCACCACAGTTTTGCCCGTTTAGATAAACTGTGTTTCGATAATTTTTTGAGTTTTTTCCCACCAATTCTGGCTAGGTGCGGTGACAGTTTTCTAGCTACGGTTTGACATATTATATATATATATTGTAATAGTCACTGCACTTTTTTGCAACATCTGATTATTCTTCAGTAGTTACATATTTGCTTCTTAATAAACTGCAACAACCCCAAACATACCTTAAGTCTCTCAAAATAGTCAATTAAAATTCATTGCCTATGCAACTTTGAATTATTAAAAAAATTATATATATATATATATATATATATATATATATATATATATATATATATATATATATATATATATATATATATATATATATATATANATATATATATATATATATATATATATATATATATATATATATATATATATATATATATATATATATTGTAATAATCATTGTAGTTTTTTGCAACATCAGATTATTCTTCGGCAGTTCCATAGTTATTTCTTAATAAACTGCAGTTGCCCCAAACAAACTCTAAGTCTCTCAAAATAGTTGAATTAAAATTCATTGCCTATATAGCTTTGGAAGATTAAAAAAAAGTTTATTCTATGTGAACTACATACTACATACCATAGGAGCTCATGATATACAATATTTTTTAATAAAGTGTTGGGTTTTGTTATAAATTATGTGTGTGTTGCATTCAATTATATATAACAATTGCATGGTTATGCATTTTTTGAATCCTTTTTTGGACGTAGGGTCACACATCATTCGTAGTACATACAATTCAATAAAAGACTTTGCATCGTAAGAAGAGTGCGAGAGGGAGAAAGAGATGGAAAAGATCCTCTCGGTAAATATATTAATTCCTGAACTCTGGTGAGCGAGAGGAATGTCGCATTTCCAAGGTTTTCTTAGTTACATGATTTTTAAAGAGTGAAAGAGAAAGAGGTATGGGGAAAGAGATCCAAAGCCTTTCGGGAAAGGGAGACAAAACAATGTCTCCACTCTCCTCTTATCAACCCTTTTATACACGAGAGAGAAAGACTACAAAATTACTAAGTAGCACACCAAGTATTGTGTTGTTGACTATTCTTTGATGCCTTGATGGAAGCTCATTGTTGTGGATATAAAGTTTTGTCAGTTAATGTCAGATATTACCGGTATGGCGGCCATCTTTGGTACCAAGAAGATGGGACTAACTCCCTAGTGTCATACGACATCTTTAATGAGGGATTGATAGATGTCCTGGTTGTTTATGATGATGTCCATGGGTTTACATAGGCTGATGGGTTCAATTCAACCACTTTGATAAGTGGGTTCAATTTAGTCATTTCAGCAGGTGGGCTCATTACATTAAAAGAACACTTAGAGCTTGTATACTTATATTTGTGTTTACATATAGTTCATGATTCTTTGATCTCTTAGATCAAACATATAGTTCATGATTCCTTTAACTCTTTGAGACCATTGAGACAGGGATGCGACTTATCTTGAGAATGACGCCTCTTATCCTTGGGGGCTTCTAGCTTGTCCTGGAGGGAATTATATATCTTTATGATTGATAACATTCCAAGATTGGCCTTCACCTAGGGGCATTATATGTTTATTTTGAAGGGAGTAATCCTTGGACTTATGTTTATGATTGGAATATGCTTTTTCCTCGAGTGCCTTGACTTATGGTAGGAAAAGAGCCCATTCTAATTTTACGTATCCTACCTGTTGAGGCCTGCTAAAAGTTTTTTAAGGATTTCAATTCAGGCATTTTTCGTAATGGCATGTTCTTTCCCTTTAATGTCGTCCAAATTGTTTCAAGAAATAGGAACATAAGTTAAGTTAAAGGTCATAAAGGATATTAATTACAATATTTAATCATACTCAGATAGTTGTACTCCATTTTAAAGTTTTTATAGGGTTTGTGAAGGGGTAGAGGCAGATCCCTGTGTATTCCTTTAAACACTTTTTTGCATTTGAGAGGTGGTTGAAGTTTTTCTTGAAGAGATGAGAATTTCACATATGGAGCAGATTTTTTGTCGGAAAGAGTTGGTAACTCCTTTGATGTAGGAAGAAGTGTCTAGATCGACACTGAAAGGGAGATCACAAAAAAGGCTAGAACATTGAAAAGAGAGAATCTTTGGGACGGTGCCTCTAGATTTGAATAATTAGGCAGAGATTCATATTCATGGTGTGCTAGAAAAAACAAAACAGCGATCTTTTGTGGATGTTGCTAATTTAAATCCCTCTAGTGAGGAGTTTTTGACACATATCTTCTCATTCTTCCTTTTTTATATTTCCCTGTTTTGGATCCTATTGTTTAGATGTTGATATTGTAGGTGAGTTTTATGGTCAAACCCTTAATCAGGAAGAACTTCTAGAGAGCATGCTGCAGTGAGAGGGTACATCTCTTGCAGATCAGGTTGCTATTGATATCATTTTTTATCAAAACAATGATGTTCCGCCTATTGTAGACTATAGGCCCTATCTTTAACGACTATGATATCTTACTACTCTCCGACGAATCAATGGTTAAAAATGTAAAAGAGCTTTCAAAAAGCAAGGTGGAGATCAGGGCTCCATCTGGGATTGGTGAGTCTACCACACGACCATGTCTAAAGTGTTGTTGACATCAATTTTTGATGTCGCATAAGCAGGATTTCCATTTGAGGATACGGGACTATGTTTAGCTTCCCATTGTCCAAGTCAACCCATCATACCTCTGTGTACATGTCTCTTGGGATTATATTTCATGCATACCTAGCCACCAAGAGCTCAAGAGATTCATTATTGAGACATCAATGTGTGTTGAGGGGGCACGCTATCGAGTTAATTCGGCTAGTTTTTAGTTGTCACTTAAGCGAAAGTTGATCTATATTTTATTTGTTGGAAGACTTTGATTGAACCAACCGATCTCATTCACCATGTTGAGTTTGAATCAGACTTAAATTGGTTCGATCGTCGATGAGTTTGTCTAGACAATCTCAGATGATGAAACAGACCGGGCAAATGTGTCTGAAATATCGAATTTGTTTAGAGAAAACACATTTAAACTTTTCAGAGACTGCATCTAGTACCACTGCTTAGAATCTTTGGATCCTTAAGATGGAGCCAGAGACGGTGACCCATCAAAACATATGCCAACCTTTTGACTTAACCATGCACTCACTTAGAAGTTGTGATAGAACACTATGTTAAATGATGTGCTAGGCTAATGATTAGGATGTCATGCAGACTTTTTTGATGTCCTAGATATAGTTCTCTATTAGTTTGGTTGCCCTGGACATGCCTCACTTTTTATGTTTTTGGTGTGCTTGCATGTTTGCTCATTTTGATATGCATGATAATATATTATGTCATTCTTCTTACAGTGAGTCATGCCTAAAATACACACCGCACGTGTAACAAAGAGGAGAAATGTAATGATTTAAATACTAACACTTTTATGCAGACGCTGCTTAGCTCCTCCCGTCTGGCATAACTCATTTGAGATACACATGATTGACTTTGCTACTAATATTGTTTTCATGCAAATCGAGCCTTTTCGCTTTTTCATATGTACCTTTTAGAGTCCCTAAAAGATTCCTATAATAGAAATAAGGTACGAGTACGGGTTCCGAGGCATATGACGGTCATAACCACGTTACAAAGAATAGAAGACACTTGCTCGTGTCTTGTACCTTAGTTCTAACTTCCATTTATGCATTGTATTAGGACCAGGAATGTACTTATACAGATGCAAGAATATTTCTTTTCTGGAATATGTTGTAGACCCAACGACACCTTGTCTTTTGTTATTTAGTATTTGATTTGCTTTACTGTTTTACTAACATGTGTGTGTGCTCTAAACTTGTTTCGCCCTTTTTACCTTGTGGATTGTTTGGGAATTATGTGGACTGATCTTGACTTTTTATATAGATGTAAAATGCGATGTATGCGATTATATGTTTAATTTCTTTAATAATTATTCTTAATTTACAACAAAGCCAAAAACTTCGATCCAAAGCAAAACTAAGTAAGTTTCCCTCTATGAAACAAATAAAAATACAATTATAATATTTAAATATGGGATACTACGCAAGTATACGTATCATTATCAAGTAATATAGAACTTTTTGATTAAGCCGTAAAAACTGAACCCACAGGGAAGACTGCAATTTGCAGTTAAGAAAACTAGAAATTTTAGATGACAAAAATCTACTTGGCAAAATATTCATACTTAAACTTAAGATGTTATAATATGAATGAAAATTCGATTCTTTTTGTAATTTTTTGTTTTATGAAAATAAAGTAAGCAATTAATTAACTTAAATAAATATTTGCAAGATGAAGGTTATATAAATAAAATATCTTTTTCTTTATCATGAATCAGCAATAAGCATAAAAATTCTGTTGTGGAAGTATGCTAAATGTGTTGTGCCAAATAGCAGCAATAATATTCTTTACTCTTACTAGAGATGTTATAAAAAACATTGGCTAATCTATAGTTTGAATAATCTTGAAGACCAGTTAGGTGGAAAAGATATTAGATCTCACTCTAGAGTTCTCTCTTCTCCTTTCACCTGGGGGCTAACATCTCGTATCAAAACCTAAAACTATAAATCAAATTGGGGGCTTTAGCATGTCACTCTAAAGTCCTCTAATTCTACACCCTTGAAAAGTTTATTTCCTTATTTATTTGCTCTCAACCCCATGAACTACATTCTCATTCATTAAACCAATATGTGATTCTAACCATTTGTTGACTGAGACAATACCATCTCGGATCTTACATGTTCTCACAACAGATATTAACATCTTAATTGATCAAATCAAGAAGTAAATGAAGTGCAAGGTCTAAAATCATCACAACTTCTTCCAACATTGAAGTCTAATACTTCACACAACTTCCTTTAAACACTCAATCACTTATCATTTTAAGTAAAAAGATAAATATAACTACTCAGAATCCATGGAGAAAACACAACCACACATGAGTTTAAAAGTAGAAAACATGCACACAATCAAGAAATCTAAATAAAAACCAAGGGTAGTCACAAAGATAAACTCTTATTTCAAATCTTCTCCATCAAATATCTTGAAGTTCCTTTAAATTCTCTTCATTCCTTCACAATACAAGCTAACACTCAAAATATAAAGAAAATGGTCGGCGGCGACGACGACGACTTGGATGGATGGTGATTGTAAAATCTGATGGGTGGTTGGCCTGTGGCGGTTGGCTCTGATGATCGAAGCTTTCTTTAATAAAAATCCAAAAGGTGTCTTGGTGTCCCTTCAAAATGTGTCTCAATTCAAGTAATCTTCTAGAAGTTGCCTCCTTAAAAGCCAATTGAATGAATTTTCGTATTCATGAGATATTTCCCACATTTTTGCCAAGGGTTGCTTCAAACACCTCTTAAAAAATAATCTAAATTTAATGAATCATCAAATAACGACTACTAGCGCTTAAGCGTGGGGTACCTGGTGCATAGGTGCGAGCCTCTTGCGCTTAGGCGCCCACGTTCATTTTTGCACCTTTCTTCATTTTTTGCTACAAATTTGACCATTTTTCATCCATTTGATTGTAACTGAAAGAAAAACACACAACTACCTTTCAATAAAGCGCAATATCTCAAAAATAGATATAAAAATGTGTATAAAAACACTATATATTTTATGTTTATCACGGACCACTTAGGCTCATTAGGACCTAAAATTTTATAAACTTTCTATAAAATTTTAAAAATAAAATTTATGCTTAAAATATTCAAAAATTTTTCTGCATGGCATGCGGGCTGAATTTAAAATTGTTTGCATGCATGGCTATACGCCCATTCATAATTAAAAGAGTGCTCTACATTAGCACTTATTAGATAACTGCATCATTTACTTGTCCCGAGGAGAAGTTCCCACGCTTCCCCAACCTGACTAACCCGACATAAGTTTTATACTAGGGTGATTTTATATCACGCTTAGAATGACGGTGAGTAAGTCCTTTGTGAGAGTGTTCCGATTTTGTTAGCCCTACCTCTCGTTTCTTTCCACTTCGACATCTTTGCCACTTTGACGGGTATAAGTTCACTTATGCTCTTCCTTGCTACATAAGGTCATAGGATCATAGTTTCCTTTTTTTGGTCTTAGGGCTACTGATGTTCCCTTAGATGATGAAATTCACGGATTGCTGATTAGGGGGTCTCTGTTTGTGTTGGGTCGACTACCTTCACAGTCAGGTAGACTTACAGTTCTGATTGTTTGGGATGACGCTTCTGTGGTGTTCTGACCTTGCTATCTCTGCCTGATTAGAATCACTATACCCTTCCTTTGGTAACCTTTTTTAGTTATGTCACTCCTTTTGACGCCTCATCAAAGTCGTCTTGTAGGCCCCATTTGATGATAAACCACCGCCCATTTGGGATACGGTGATTCACCCTTTGCCCTTATAACCCAGTTTGGCTTTGGGAGCATAGTGCGGACCCTATGAGTCGACCTGGTTACTTCACTGGCCTCATGTGCCAACGAGCCGCTACCCATTTAGGATGTGAGAGACTCAATATTTGCCCTGTGGTTTAGCGAGAGCTTTGAAAGCCACGAGATGTTCCAATATAGTAACCCTTCTTTGTGACACCCTATACTAGTCTTCATTTAAAATGTAAACATGACTCATTTCTTTTAGAGTATTCTTAGGCAACCCTGAAGATATAATTAACCAAATGGATACGTTCTTTTGGGAGTTGCTCTTAACAAACACACATACTTGAATCTCTAGCTATGGGTTTCTTTCGTATGATCTTCATCGCGGATATGTTTCTAATGCATTTTCAACCCGATCTCATTTTTGGTGTACGCTTTTGGACTATCACGCGAAATTTACTTCATAAAAGTTTTTCATATTATTTCTCTCGTCCATCTTCATTGTTGTATGTCTTTACATTCAAAATGAGCGGACTCCATGCAGTTATATGATTGTTGGATGTTTTGCATATACAAATTGTAGGTACATGATTTCAATAAAATACATAAATTATAGAAATTGCAGTTATATATAATAAAGGAAACAAAATGTCTTTCCCAAAATCATTTATATATGTTCAAGCTCATATGCGTACAAAAGGCTTTCACAGTTTGTTTCCATATTACATTTTGCATGCTTAAAAAAAAACCATCTAGTAAATCTCTTGAAGACTTCTACCTGTACACAAATTTCTAAACAAAACAAAAATTTTAATGTTTCAAACACATGCTTAAATTTTAAATTTCCATTTCCACTTAACGGAGAAAAAGGATTCATGTCGCCGAACCCACTTTGTGGGATAAAGGCTTGTTGTCGTCGTCTTCGTAGTACTCTCCTAACTGGAAACAAGGATATAGGCCTATTTTGAAAATTATGCCCAACTTCATGCATTGTAACTATTGACTCCAGGGTGTTTGCAGGTGCTTTTGTGATGACCCCAAAAGCCCATATTAACTGCATTTATGTACTTTATCATTTTTTGCATATCATTGGCAGTCACAACAAAATGTCTTTCCCAAAATCATTTATATATGTTCAAGCTCATATGTGTACAAAAGGCTTTCAGAGTTTGTTTCCATATTACATTTTGCATGCTTACAAAAAACCATCTAGTAAATCTCTTGAAGACTTCAACATGTACACAAATTTCTAAACAAAACAAAAATTTTTAAAGTTTCAAACACATGCTTAAATTTTAAATTTCCATTTCCACTTATCGGAGAAAAAGGATTCATGTCGCCGAACCCACTTTGTGGAATAAAGGCTTGTTGTCATCGTCGTCGTCGTTGTACTCTCCTAACTGGAAACAAGGATATAGGCCTACTTTGAAAATTATGCCCAACTTCATGCATTGCAACTATTGACTCCAGGGTGTTTGCAGGTGCTTTTGTGATGACCCCAAAAGCCCACATTAACTGCATTTATGTACTTTATCATTTTTTGCATGTCATTGGCAGTCACATTTGATCATTCCTTCCCACGTAAAGTTGATGTAGCTTTGTAAGCCACGCTATATCTGTAACAAGTACAACCCCGTTAGTATCAATTGAGAAGGAGAAAATGCAACACAACAAAATATCACTCGTAGAAAACAAATTGATCATCCACATATATGTGCCACAAGAGATGCTTCCTAGTGAGTATGAAACCCAGTGCAGGAATGAATACATGGTAGCTCAAATATATGCCAGTATCAGCAACTACATATTTCATTTTCAATATCTACTTCATAACTTCCATAATAACCGTCAAACATGGCCTTGTATGTTAGCAACTGTAATATAATAATTTGCTCCTTACTGATGATTATTTTTCGGACATATTCTTCATTAAAAGGAATTTACTCTCCCTTACATCTCGATATGTTCATTTCTCATTTAGTTCTTTGCTCAACTAACATTTTTCCAATCATATCAACCAAATCAACTATTAGTTTTCCTCTAGCCTCACCAATTTTGGAGAAATTATTCTGCCATTTTGTTTTTATATAATGATTTATTGTCTCAGGCGAGAAATCAATTTTGACCATGTATATGGTATATTGAGAAGATAAAAATAGAAGTGCAGGCAGATACGCAACAATTCAAGAGATCTATATAATACGTCAAATCTTGTGGCTGTCATAGGAGTTATAGTGCTGCTTAATGTTTTTCAACTTATGCTCGACATTTGGAAAAACATTTCCATTAGCTTGTTCCAGCCCTTGCTCGATAAATGAAACGAAGGCTAAGGTGCAATCTTAGAATGAAATACATCATATAAATTCCCTAAAAATCATTCCCATGTGTTTTTTAGATTCGGTTTCAATGCCCGCAAATGTTAAAATAAATAGACCATTACTTCCCTCTAATAAATTTGTAGATAATAATACAACTAAATATTTTGATTTTAAATGGCATGCATTAAGATCTATAATTGCCTGCAACCAACAAGAAAATCATTGACAGTTGCCTTGAAACTTTAAAATTCCCTCGAAAGAGTTGTGATCACCTGTCGATATTGTTAGAGCCAGAAATGTGGGTGCTCATCAGTAATTGTTTCAAATGGACTAAAAATCATATCAAGAGCTAACTCTCTTGAATGCCATAGTTTCAAATGAAAGTGGCAAGCTACATGCCGTCTCTGTACTAATATTTATTTGTTTTAGCAGGATGTCAATCAATTTCTTATTCATATCTTATTCTTCATAGAAAGCCAAAATACACATGGTTCGCTTATTCCTGATTCTATCAAGAACAATGATGTGAAGCTTCAAACTTTCTCACTTATGTTTGGCCATCTGCACACAATGACGCCTTTACTCTCTATGGACAACCTGAGTGTAAGCAAATAGTTAATAACTTGTATCCTGTCATGTGTTAATCTACACTCAAAGAGTGCTCTATATTTGCTTTCGATCAAAGAAACTAAAAATATCAGAGAACTAATAAAATTGGTACCAACTTAAATAGTTTTAAAATAATCCAAAGACCCAAAATTATATATCTTAAGCACATTGACACAATCATCAATATCATAAACAATTGAATTTTGATAGAAAGCATGTTACCGCTATTTATAATTTGTCTTGCATCAAAACAACTTTCAATCTTTGATTATCTTGTTATGTAATAAATATCTCTCAGCTTGGCCACTGTCAATAGGCTATCTCACCTTTTCATTTCATTCGCAGTGCACATTCTTTCAATCACTTTAGTGAGCATATGAAAATTAAGAACGTCTTTGCCAAACTTAATAATTTTTAGTTTTCCTCTTCATACTTTCTTGTATCCTTACTTTAATAAAAATCACCAAATTTAACCGTAGTGAAATTCATCTTCTTGATATCCACGATCATAACTCCTAAAAGATGTATTGACAACGAAAAGATCATTAGAATAAAAAAACCTTTTCATGAAAACAAAATAAAAATTTATACTATATGAAACAGAAGCATAAAGATGAAAATCATAGTTTCAAAATTGAAACAAAAATGGTACAAATTGTAAACAGCCTGAATTTCAGTAGTGAAATTCAAATAGAATGTTTTGGAAGTATGCAAGTAGAATGGTTTGGAACAAGTAAATGGACATCTTTGGCTTGAAAAGTAAGAGAACTAGATGTTCTCTTAAAACTGACAATGGCGTCATATTGAAGAAAATATGTGGAGTTTGACTTCTTGTTGTCAACTCTCTTAACAGTAAGCAATTCATGCTCTCCTTGTTCTCGTCAAGTCCTTTATCACCTCCTAAATGCTCTCTCTCCACCCAAGGGTTTTAGTAAGGATCAATAATTAAAGTCCCAAGTTGACGGATGTTACGCTAAGTTTGGCTTTTGCCAAGACTTTGGTGCAGAGAGGGAAGAAAGAAAGACTATGATTTAGGTAGTATTTATGACGCCGTTTAAGATTTTAGGAAAGTATACACTGTTTTTATGGTGTGAGACATGTAAATTATAAGGTTTAGAGTGGAATGAATGCAAATCCCACTATGATAAAAATAATAAAAATGCCAATATTTTTTTGATGCTTAAATTCTTTCATGAACTGAATACAATAGGACGAGGCAAGGAATAATATAAGAGCATGCTTGACTTGAAATGCTTAGGGGAAGATTATCCAAAAACTTCCATCAAGTGCTAAAAATGAGTTAGTCATGCTAAAGTACCATATGAATAGCAGCAATAGTAACCAATCAGCATAAAGGGGAAAAAAATTATTCATGAATCAATAATATCAACAATGTCAATCACCAAAAATGCTTAGTGTAGCTTCAGGATGCCACTAATTTAAATATGTATCTGTAAATGAGTACAGATGTACAGTAAGGTTCGGCCTGCAACTATAGACAAAATACTGATAAAAATGGTAAAAATTTTTTGGAAGACCATTTGACAGAAGCAACTACTAGACAAAAGAAAATCACACGTAAGAATAAGAATAGTGGATTTCTTTGGAAACAATTTAGCAGTGGTGTGTGTTAGACAAATTGCTGTCTAGAGGAGGCTTGGTTTAAATGCCTAAGTGGTGCCAAAACGACTACTGCCAGCCAAGCACATCACGAAATCAAGTTCAGAACCAGCCAAATGAGAACATACTTAAATTATGCCGACAAAAATAAGATAATAAATGCCTTGAAATAACTTCCAAAAGCCTCATCAGACAATCTCTTAAATTCAAGCTGCTCTATGCTCACAAAAATGCGCTGTTCATTCAAGCACAAGGGAGTAAAATCACTTCTAAATTAGAACAACTTAAAATGAATAAATCATTGCTCCTAAAGAAACTTAAAACCTAAAAGGAATTTCACATCAATGACAACTTATGATCAAAGAAAGTCAGTTCATGTCAGACTATAAACAACACGTCTTCTAATCCAGTACATCATTAGAGTATGTACACCATCTTTTTGAGAAGCATTAGAATTATTTACACTACCTCCAGATGTTCTTCATTTGGGTTATTCGTGTGCTGGCTCCCAATACTCACCGAGTAAATAATATCAGGCCTCGTATGCGACAGATAGATGTGTTTTCCTACAATTATTTGATATTTTCATTTATCCACGGTGATGTTTTCTTCTTCCCTATTGACTTTTAATCAGGATTCATTGAAATATCAGCAGGCTTGCATCCAATCATCTGTCTCCTTTAGCAGATCTAGGATGTATTTACTATGTGATATAATAATGCCTTTCTTAGACCTTGCTTTCTCCAAACATAGAAAATATAACATGGTTTCTAGGTCATTGATTTCAAACTCGATGGCAAACACTTCTTTAGTTTGGAGAATCTCTCTTTCATCACACCAGAAAGAATCATATCATCAATATATACTATCAATACAATAATTTAACATCTTTGAGTGTGTTTTATAAATAGAGTATGATCAACTTGACCATTAGAATGCCCATTAGATCTCGTAATTTTTATAAACCTTTCAAACCACTCTCTTGATGATTGTTTAAGCCCATAAAGACTTCCTGAGTTTACATACTAGGTGTTTGTAAGAATCATTCTCAAGTCTTGGTCGTATCTTCATATACACTTCTTCCAGAACCTCATTCAAGAAGACATTTTTATGTCAAATTGATGCAAGCCAAATTAATTGTTAATTTTTACTAAAAAGTGAACTCCAATAGTGTTAAGTTTGGCAATTAGTGTGAAGGTTTATTGATAGTTGATCCCATTGGCTTGAGTGAAATATTTTGCAACAAGTGTCACGACATGATCCGGGACTAAGAATTAACCCAAAAGGAAACAAACGATCGCATAATGTGAATTAAACTTTCTATAGCCAGTTACTATTTAACAGATGAAAGGGCCACAAATTTAAAAGAAATTAAAATTATAATATATATATATTTATCTCGTTACTGGCCTATGTTTTCTGTAAACTTTATCTTTTATAACGTTCATCGTTGATCACTTAATTAATCTGAAAATTTAGTTTAAAATAATTGAGATCGAAACGAGTCAGCGAATACTCATACTCATAAACCACAGTAATAAATGAAAAAATAAGACAAATGTCAATCAAGTTTTTAATAAATCAATAACAATAGTTGATGTTATTCACATAATATTTATATATTAATAACATATCAATATCATTCTACATCTATACAATCTTCATAAGAGCACCGTCTAAAAATTGTGTCAACTAAGGTACATCAATGTCAATATCCTTTTTCATATACGTGCATGGATATCTTAGTGTTCCCCTATTAGTACCATCAAATGGTAACTCTATTATAATTAGTCATGCACATACAAGCAATCAACATAAACATATTGTTTATGTTTCATAGCATTTGATTCAACATAATATATAAAACATACACTAAATGCATCAGAGTAAGTAACTATAACATTCATAATAATATGACCGATAAAGAAAAAAAAACTCAATCAAAATATAGCATTTGCAAGTGTCATTAACTACAAAATAGTTGAAAAGAAACAAATTATTACTAGAGATTAAAAGTATGATTACTCACCTCGATGACAAATGATTTGTTCTTGAATTTTTCTTAACTTTAATCCTTTTAGAATTTAAGCCTAGAATAAACATGGGTATTGTTTTATTATTTTAATAAAATATTTACTTCATACTATTTAAGTGTTAAATTTTCATTATTATGCTTTATAAAATCACGCTAAATTTTCTATTTAATCAAATAACCTAATTAAAGCTTACCTCATCAGTCGAACAAAAATTTCTTCCTCCCTTTGCGCTTGACTTCAATTCACAGCACATGAAAGCTCAGCATCGGCTCCCTCCCGTAGGAATTCGACCCTTCTTCCTCTCCTCTTCTTCGCTAGTTAGTCGAAGCCCTTACCTGCAAACGCACAACTCCTTGCTTTGCTCCATCCTGCTCAAGGAGTCAACGCCATCCTCTTCGTTGCTCGACCACGACGCTGATATGTCTTGAGCCTCTTTGTCGTCGGTTAGAACGCCTCCCACACCGTCCTCCTCCCCTTCGTACGCGGCTCGACTCCCAGCTAAGTGAATCTTACCTTGACCGCCTGTTTTATAGCCAAACTCATCATGTAGGCTTTCGATTCCTCTCCCTCTCTTTGGCTTCCCGACTCCTCACTTCATCTTCCTTTTGTTTGTTTCCTCAACCCCTCTGTTCCTCTTCCTTGATTAGTTGCCCCCTTCTATTTGTAACATAACTATTACAATCTTCCCTAATTATAAAAATTTTATCCTCGAAATTTAGAAATGGACCTTAAGCAAGCCAACATTAGCTATTTATGAAACTAGGGTCATTCAATAAAATAAAAAATAATTACTATAAAGCTAAAGACTCGATGTAAGGCAACTCAATTATATTTCATAACATAATACTGAAACAAGAAAGTATGTTAGGAAAATACCCTTATATAAGAAATCACCAAACAAATCAAACATCAATATCATCAGCAACGGTAGATTCTTCAAATTCACTAAGGGAATATACTCAAGGTCGAACATGTTGTCTTGGTTGACATTGGGTAGAGCTGAAGTCATACACTATCTTTTTTCTATCCACCTACAGTCTTCTGTGAAAGAGCTCCACCTGATTCTGATTTTCAGCGCTCTTCTTGATAAGAGATGAACAATATCATGTCATATGATCAGACTGAAGACACTAATAACAAGTGCTAAAGCCCATTAAACATTCACATTTATGTTGTCTTCTACATTTGGCACCAGTGACTACTATACCCTGAGTCGTACATCTGCTAACTCCACCCGAATTGTTCTTAGACTTCTTTCCATCAGATCCTTCTAAGTGATCTACATGTTCACCTTCATCATTATTCTTCCACTTGTGCATCTCCTTACGCTTCTGATTGTATGGTGTGGCACATACACATTATGCAAACAAAAATGATGGTTACTGTATTTGAATTTGATTGAATGATTATTCTATTCTTTTTGGATCATAACAAAATAAAAAATTCTCAAGTTATAAAAATCCATAGAAAACTTGGTTATTCAACTTAGATGAAATAGTAATAGTCATGGGTATACTGGTATACTACAAAATTGGAATGAAATCTAAACTCATTCAACTATTTCATTTCATCTTTGTCCAAAAGACTGCATTTTTTCCAATAAGTCTGTTTTTATGTTATTTTGTATTGTACAATTCCTTTTTTTGTGGGATTGTTTTCCCCGAAAGGGGATTAGAAGAATTATAGAATGAATTGCTAATTATGCCTAGATCTCGAATAAATGAAAATTTTATTGATAAGACCTCTTCAATTGTAGCCAATATTTTATTATAAATAATTCTGACAACTTCAGGAGAAAAAAAGGCATTTACCTATTACAGAGATGGTGCGATTTGATTTTTTATTGTTTTTTTTTACCCCTCAGTTTTACGAGAAAAAGAACGTAGTTAGGAATAGAAAAAAAAATAAGCCTACGCTTGGTGAAGGTGAAGTTTAGAGATAGAGCGATTCCTTCTGTCGTGTATCCTCGATTGATGCAGCCTTAGATGCTTCAATTATCCATTTTAGTATTGAGCGAAAGGTTACATCTATAGGTTCTTTATTGGAGGTCAATACTACTTCATTTAGTACCAATAGGTGGCATCAGGGAAAAAACACTACACGTAGGAATCAACAACACAAAAACTTTGTTATAAAAAACCCTTTTCCTTATCGGTATCGGGACTAAAAAGAATGGTTAGGAAAACAAAGATCCATCTCATTCGTACTTTTGGTACCTTTATAACCATCAAAGACCGTTGAAGTGACTAATTCATGGAAATAATAAGCGTTGAGTACAAAGAAATTTTTGGAGTTAATCAAAGACCGTTGAAGTGACTTTTTCTATCCACCTGCAGTTTTCTGTGAAAGAGCTCCACCTGATTTTGATTTTCAGCGCTCTTTTGGACAAGAGATGAACAATATCTTGTCATATGATCAGACTGACGACACTAATAACATGTGTTAAAGCCCATTAAGCATTCTCATTTATCTTATCTTCTACATTTGGCACCAGTGACTACTGTACCCTGAGTCGTACATCTGCTAACTCCACCCGAATTGCTCTTAGACTTCTTTCCATTGGATCCTTCTAAGTGATCTACATGTTCACCTTCATCATTATTCTTCCACTTGTGCATCTCCTTACGCTTCTGATTAAGCTGATAGTCAAACTCCGCCCTTTTATCTCGTTCCACTAATATCGAATATTCATCGATCCCTAAAGATATCAAAGTCTGTCTGATCGAAGCATTTAATCCCCAAAAAGATTAGTAGCACTTTTCTTCTGCAATAGCGATCAACTCTAGCGCATACACTGACAGTGCAGTGAATTTTGATTCATACTGCATGACTGTATTATCTTCTTACCTCAACTTGATGAACTTGTTCTGCATCTGTCGTCAAGCGGATAGGGGTACGAATCACTCTCTAAAAATATCCACAAACTTCTCCCAACTTATCTTTGTGTTGGGTATGTCCCCTAACCGGTATTAACGCAACTGATGCCACCACCTTTTGGCATCTCCATCTAGCACAAACATTGTCAGTGGTACCCTTCATTCAACCGGATAAGTCATGATATTTACCTTCTCTATTCTCATTAATCAGTTCTCCGCTTTAATTGGGTCTTCAGTCTTCTTGAACAAAGGTAAACGCAGACCTTGAAATATCTTGAAGTACTTATCCACAACATTTCTCTGACTTTAGTTACGCTACGATCTGGACTCTTGAATCATTTGAGTCATCACTGTCATCATTTGGGTGAGGACATTCGTGTTCACATTTACAGTAGGTTGTATTTCTTCATTTTCTATCGAATTTTCATCTTCTGTGATTTTGGTTGTATCGTCATGTCTGAATGGATAATAATTATTACTTTAACTTAACTTTAATTTTTTTATAATTTTTAAAATTTTTTTATAATTATCTTATTGTATCTTTCATCACTATTTCATTAATTAATTCTAAACCATGTTCTCTGATACCACTATTGTCACGACCTGACCCGACGCTTGAAATTAACCAAAATGGGAACATGGAATTAAATTTTCTATATTTAGTTATTTTTTAACATACGAAAGAGGCACTAATCAAAATAAATTAAAGTAATATTTTTAAATTTACCTTGTTAATAGTTGTTTGCATCTTCTACAAACATTATCTCTTCTAAAGTTCATCATTAATCACTTGAGTAATCTGAAAAGTTAGTTTAAAATAAATTAGCTAAACGAGTCAGTAAATATTTATAATCATAAACCACATTAATAAAATAGAAAATGAAAAAATATGCATGTCTGTAAACTTTTATAAATCAATAAAAATATTTGATGTTATTCAAAAAACTTTTATATATCAATATCATTCTACATATGTACAATTGTCACAGAATTATCGTTTAAAAATTATGTTAATTAAGACACGTCAATGTAAATATCTTCCATATATATACATGAGTACATTAGTGTTCTCCCACTGAAGGGGTGACTCTATTATAGTCAGTCATGTGCATACAAACAATCAAAATAAACATATTGTTTATGTATTTATTGCATTCAATTCAACATACTGTATAAATCATACACCAAATGCATGAGAGTAAGTAGCTATAACATTCATAATAATATGATCGATAAAACAAAAAATCTCAATCAAAATATAACAAGTTCAAGTGTCATTAACTGCAAAATAATTAATAAATAAATTATTACTATAGATTAAAGTACTCACATTGATAACAAAAAAATTATTCTTAAATTTATCTTAAATATGATCGATAAAACAAAAAATCTCAATTAGAATATAACAAGTTCAAGTGTCATTAACTGCAAAATAATTAAGAAATAAATTATTACTATAGATTAAAAGTATGAGTACTCACATTGATAACAAAAAAATTATTCTTAACTTTAACCCTTTTAGATTTTAAGCCTACAATAAACATGGGTATTAATTTATTATTTTAATAAAATAATTACTTTATATTATTTGAGTTAAATTTTCATTATTATACCTTATCCCATTAAATTTCATATTATATATATATATATATATATATATATATATATAATTAAATCAAATAACCTAATTAAAGCTTACCTCACTAGTCAAACAAAGGTTTCTTCCTCCCTTTGCACTTGACTTCGATCCACAGCACATGAAAGCTCGGCTTTAGCTCCCTTTTGCAAAAACTCGACCCTTCTTCCTCTCTTTTTCTTCATCAGTTAGTCGAAGCCCTTATTTGTAGACGCACAACTCCTTGCTCGGCTCTATCCTGCTCGAGGAGTCGACATCGTCCTCTCCGCTACTCGACCTCGAAGCCAATACTTCTCAAGCCTTCGCGTCGCCAATTAGGATGTCTCCCACGCGGTCCTCCTCTCCTCCGTACACTGCTCAACTCTCAGCTAAGTGAATCTTGTCTTGGCCGTCATGTTCTATAAGCGAACACATCGCGTAGGCTTCTGATCTCCTCATTTCCTCTCCCTCTTTTTGGCTTCCCAACTCCTAATTTCGTCTTCTTTCTGTTTATTTCATCAACCCTCCCTTTCTCTTCTTTGACTATTTGTTTCCCCTCCCCCATGTAACATAACAGTTACAACAATTCTGGCGTTGAATCTCTCAACACCCAAATTAACTTTGCATATGATGTTTAACATCCATTTGCACCCAACCGGCTTCTTATCTCGATGGAGTTTAGTAAGATTCTATGTGCCACTATGCTTTAGTGCTCGAGTCTCCTCTTCAATTGCTTTCCTCTCTTATGAACTTTCAAGAGCTTCATGAATGGATTTAGAAATTTGCACACTACAATATTAGAAATAAAAGTTTTGTAGGATGATGATAGCTTCCTATAAACTAAATAATATTAAATTGAATATCCAATGCAGCTTTTATTGTCACCAACAACAGAACAAGAAAGTGACAACTCATGAGTAGTAGAGCTCTTACCCAAAATTTCAGAAGAATGTGGATATGGCTTTTGGTTTGAGCAGTTATGTCATTGCAAGTTATCTTCCACTTGCTCAAGATTTTTCTTCCTCGTGTACATACAAAGTTCATTTTTCACTTCTTCAAGTTGTTGGTTGGACATCCTCAATCGGAATAGGAGGGCTTGGAGTAGTTGGTGAAGCTCTGTAGGTGTCATCAAGTGCATATCGAAATTGATGTTCATTTACACTATCTCTGAACATCAAATTTGGGGTAGTAGAATTGATTTTCAGAAAAGATGACATCCATGAAATTGTAATATTTTTTTGTCACAAGAGTGTAACACTTAGCATTCTTTGGTGCTAACTCCTTCTTAGAAGCCCTAAAATTTGATTTTATAGCATGAATCACGATTTGGGCCATCAAGCTTCCTTCCTAAAGAGTTTCTCACATGTCTGCGTGGTCATGCAGTTCTTCTATTGGGATCGGCATGGCCACGCCCGATTGTGGTGTGGTCACGCTGCCCTACTACAATATATGGTGTGGTCACGTCGGCCTGGTTCGATCAATAGCTTGGTCACGCCGCCTTTAGGCATGGTCACACCACTTTAAGACACTTTTTCGCTGGATTTTCTCATTCCATCTTGTTTGTGTTCAATTACTGCATCCAACATAACATGAACAAAATACCTTACTCAAGCGTAAATCTGTGATAAATAAATGAAATTAAAATGAAAAAAGCTGGAAAAATAATAAGTAAAATGACGTAAATTGGCGCATGTCAATATACTATAATAAACCCAGAGTATGAAAGTCACAATGATTTTGATTTAAGAATATTAAATTCAATCATAAAGCATGCAAAAACAAATTCTCCTAATTCTATTGATCACTTGATTAATTTAATAGAAGTTTGTGATTTTTTAAGGATGGATATGAGTAGAGATGCCAATTCGGGTCAGCGGGTAGAGTTTGGGTCTGACCCGAAAATCAAACCTGACATGAATATAAATGTGTCGAAAACTAAGTCCCGACCCCGACTCGCTAACCCAAACCCGACTTGAATAATAAATGGGTTGAATTATCTGACCCGAACTTGACTCGAAAAATATTCAAGTAAACCATAACCAGGATTTTTCGAGTCGTGTTGGCGTGTATGGTCAATTTTTGACACCCCTTGACATGAGTGGAGGTTAGGTATAAACTCTAACAATTAGACTTAAAAATATGATAATAACTTTCTTATTATGGACACTAGTGTGAAGATGATTTTACCTACCATGGGATATTGCCCATATCAAACAGAATCTTGTTGATATGACAAAGAGTGTTTTCCCAATTCTCCTTCTATGTTAACACTAAGGTTATTACAAGAGGCAAAATAAAAAATGAAAATTTACATATGTCACGCATGATTCTTATGTATTTACATATCTCACACCTAAATTTTCACATTTACATACATAACACTTTGGTGCTTTAAACATATGCATAAAAAAATGAATATTTCAATTTTAAAAATTGGTAATAATATTATTTTTTATATAATATTAAAGATTTGAGTGTTATGTGTGTAAATATATAAGTTTAGGTGTGAGATATGTAAATAAATGAGTATTGTATGCCACGTATGTAAAGGCCCCAATAAAAAAAAAATATTAGCATAATATTTCTCTAAAAAATAGTTTTGATAATAGAGAGGGTGAAGTCAAATATGCCTCGTGTCATTTGCCAATAGTTTAACATTCATCTATTTATTGAAATTCATTATTATAGGCACCTCTGATTATTTTAAAGATTGATGAGCATTTTTCTTCTGGATTAGCCCAAAAATCGACATGTGGCTACTATTCATCCATTCAAACATTATACCGTTCTTTCTAGATGTTATCTTAAAAATAGATTTAGTTAAGATGTGGTGTAGGTTATAATGTAAAGGATTTGAAAACATTACTTCAATTTGGAAAGATGTTGTGCTTTCACAGAACTTTTTACTAATGTGCCACTAATATATACATACATTGTGTGCCTACTAAGATCCTTGAATTCTTAATCATGAGAAGATAATATGTAGTACTAGCATTCTTTAATCCAAATATTGGGATGTCAAAAATTGATCTGACACAGCATCTCAACTCAGAACATCTTGATTTGGGTTGATCTTTTTAATTTTTTTATTTGAATTTGGGCAAAAAATCCTAACATATTTAATTTTTTGGGTCAAGTTTGGATTTGACCCAACAACCAAAATTGAATCTTCAACCCAAAATTGACTTGAATATGAACCATCAACCCAATTTGACCCAAAGTTGACCTAAAATTGACCAAAGTTTGACCCGAATAACTATCAACTATATATTAAATGGGTAAAATTTGGGTTAGTCGGGTTGAAGGTGGGTTGAGTTTAAGTTAGACTTATCCCTCGTTTAATATTTTGGTCAAGTTCATATCAGACAATTTCAAGAGGGTTGATTTTTTGTTCATATCCAAACCAAACCTACAAATATGATTTGACAACCCTATCCAAATGGCATTATTTAATATCAATGTAACTGTTTATTCATTTGAAAATGAGTTGCACCTTTATCAACATGGTTCACTTTAATTTGCTTATATATCAAATAGGCATCCATAAAATTAAATATTTGGCGTTCAGATATAGTATCCACTAGTTGATCTATATAAAATAGAGGTAAGCTATCTTTAGATAATAGTTGTTCTAATCACAATAATTTAAAAATATTCTAAGGACTCCTTTACTTTCTTGACCATAGCTAGATTGGACAAGCAAGTGAGATAAATAATGGCTTATGAGGGTTTAAGAATTTTTTTTTAAAATTTTTTTAGTAATAAACTTAAACATTAAAAAAATTTAAGAAGAATATAATGCATTATGACCAATCCCAAGCATACATGCTATATTATAAGCAAAGATACCGTGATTTTGCCATAAGAATTTACAAACTTTAGCCTTTCCTTCTAAAAGAGTGAAGAACCAACTTATATTGTTTATGAAGAATGCTCATTTCATAATAGGGTACAAATCAAGTTTATTCTCAGCTCATTGAGGTTGTGACACTAAAAAATGATTTGAGTGACCTTCCAAATATAACATTATAAGCTAACTCCGACTTGATCATAAAAAAATAAAATTAATTGATTTTCTGGTTGATGAAATTCTCCATGAGTGATAAAGATATGGGGAAAGAGAGAGAGAAAGAGATGTTGTTTCTTCCACTCCCACAGATTGATTATAAAATTCATACAACGATCATATAATTGGTTACAACTTCTTAATCAAGCCCATAGCAAGGAATGAAAAAAAATAAAAATACTAACATTATTAATCAAGATTCTCTTAATATTACAATAAAAACCGCTAATCCCGGTATTGATAATAAGCATGTTTTGATGTGAAACTTGACTTGCTTTCAAATCATAATTATTAAATGTGGTAGAGTGATCAACGCATGGTTTTTTGTATAATAACTCTTTAGAAGTGGTAAGTAAGACTTAAAGAGGATAATAATGGTCCTCCATTAATAGTCTCAATCTCATCAAGTTGAAAGCTTTTGGCTTGATATATATTACTTCGGTTGTTATCATTTTGCCTTCTCTAGGATTAGTCTAGTTTGAGTAGGTTGTTTTTGAATGAATTAATTAAGATAACACTCATGAATCAATCTCTCAATATCTTCAATTAATTGTTTAGATTTTTTTGGTAATATATACATGACTATATTAAAACTGATAATATTATACTTGAATTGTAGTATCTGGCTTTAATAGATTAGGCCACTTAATAGTTTCTTCATTTCGAATGGATAACACATTGACGCAAGATGTGTGTGGTGGAATATACTCCTTCTAAGCATTAATATTCATACTATTGCTGAGAAGAACAAGAAGAAATAAATTGATTTCTTTCTTATTTGTGCTTTCTTTATAAAGATGTTATGACATTGATTTTTTAACCATTATTTGGCTTATTAAATGATGGCTCAAATTCCTTTTGATATGTTTGTGTTAATAACCTCATAATTTATAACTCAACTCTATGAATAAGGTCAGGTTAACAATAAATTTAGGAGTGTCAAAATTTGACATTATATACCAAACCGAGCCAAAATCAACTAAAAAAAAATTGGATTTGGGTTGATCAAAATTATTTTAGGTCAGGTTCATGTTAAAAATCATAACCTATTTAATATTTAGGGTTGGATTCAGGTTGACCCGCCAACCAAAAATTGGCCCACTAACTCAAAATGAACTCGAAATTGACCTGTCAACAAGAAATTGATCCGACATTGACCTAAAATTGACCTAAATATCTATTATTTATTATGCTAAACTAGTTATACAAGTCAAGTATAAGTTGAACTTTCTGATCCAAAAAATATTCGAGTCAGGTTTGGGTCATGTAATTTTAGGTTGGGTCAATTTTGGGTTCAAACCAAAACTAGACTTGCAAACCCAATTTAATACCCCCTAAGCAGACTGTCTCTTGCTTAACAAGGAATAAAAAGGTTGAAAAAACCTCTTAATAACTCAAAGACAACTATTGGAATTGAGTGGATTTCAAAAAGAAAATATTTGATGACACTTTTTTACTCCATAATGATTTGTAAATCCCAAACTATTGAGTGTGATCTTAATGATTTGTTTGTTGGAGATGAATTAATCTATTATGAATCTAAAAAGACAGGTAAAATTAGTATAATCTTTTACAGAGAGATTAAAGTTCAATAATCAATAGATCCTTGAGGAGTGGACAAAACTCGATAGAGGAGTGCATCTCAAGCTTGTTGGATATGCATGGTGATCAAAAAGTGATCGATATCTTGTAAGAATTAGAGGGCTCATTATAACAATCTATAGTAGGCATTTTAATTTTATGAGAATTATATGTTGGAAAATTATAAGCATTTTAAAATTTTATGAGAATTATATGTTGGAGAATTTCATTAGTTAGGAATGAAAACTGCAAAAAGCTGCATTGAAGGGTAGACTGGTTCTTAATACTCCTGGGAGTCCTTTTTGAACGAGGAATCACATTTTTTCTTGTATGGTATTAAGAGGGGCAAGGCATGGTTAGGTCAAGCCAAGGGTGAAAGCATATACAACATAAGAAGGATAAGTTGAACTAGTGAGTATTGGACTGAGAAATTTCATTATCAGAGATATTACTCTTATCAGCTATTAAACTAGTGTTGCTTATATATATATATATATATATATATATATATATATATATATATATATATATATATATATATATATATATATATTTATTTTTTTCTCATAAAAGACATTAAATTATTGCATGACAAAAAAAAATTACAATAAGAAAAAAAAAATGTTCTTGCTTTGCAAGATAATCCCATAAAAATGAATTAAGTGAAAAAAGCACGACTCACTAAAAAATTAAAAAAGGAAAAAAAATGAAAAATAAGATTAAATATGATTCGGGTTCATCTTCATTTTAGTTTCACTCTTCCTAAAACATGGCATCTATCAAATCATCGAAGGGTTTGTGTGAATAATGAACTATTAAACATTACTCGAAAGTTTCCCATAGTGCTATAATATCTTTTTAAGAAAATTATGAGAGAAAATGTGGTGAAGAAATCAATAGATCATTCTATATAGCCATATCAATTTCAAAAAGAATGAAAAAACTATTTTTGTTCAAAATGTGAAAAATGATCAAAACAGAATGGTTGTGCCTACAAAAAACTCAAAGACGTTGCAGCCGCCTACTACTAAAATATCAATTTTTTTAAGATTTTGTGTTCTTCTTTGTAAGAAGATGATTTAGAAAGAACAAATAAGTTTGCATTCACAAAAATATGCTTAGGTAGTCGATTTGCCGAGCACGACAAAATGAAGATAAATTTATTTAATTTCAAATATTTCTTCTTATCAAAAAGAAGAAACAAGAAAATTTGAAATCTTCCTACTTAAAGAATCAATCCTACTTGATATTATCCACCATATATGTGAAATTAAAGGAAAGTTATCCATCCTAAATTTGGAGAAAATGAGATTACATGGTTGTCATAAATTAGTTTGTTTTTTTAACATGGTAGAAGTAATGTAAACATATAACAATTATCAAGCGATAACATTTGTGTCTGCAAACGAACAATGTTAGTTAAGAGATGATAGTCGAAAAATAATGATCATTAGACGACAAATAGATAATAATTTACAAATGGCTAAAAGTTGAATAGCGATGGTGGTCAAACAATGATAGTTATGCAATAATGGATGTATGATGACATATGAGAAATGACATAAGGATGATGGTGGTGGTGGATAACATTCATTTCAGTAGAGCATTAGCGTACTTAAGATCTTTAAGCCATATCTACTTTCAAATCCGTATTCTTTTCATATTAATAATGGAGTTCTACTTATAAATTTTGAGAGCATCACTTCAATTAGTTTACTTGAAGTCTAAAAACACTCTATCAAATGACTCATTATTTTTATTATAGATATTTTATGTAGTATTTAAGTGTTTTAATGACCTTAAAATTAAATTATCTTGAGAATTTTTTTATATCAGGGATGCCCAATTTGATTATAAACTAGCAATATTCGATGTTCATCTGACCATTCAATTAATGCTCCATGTTTTTTCAACAAAATTAATTTAAGATTATTTAAATTCAAATTTAAGTACTTTTGGTACCATTGAGTTCAGCTGATCTAGAAGTTCATTTTGACCATAAATTTATTCGAACTGAAAAATTGGATTATATCAAATTTATGTTAAAAAACTCGAAACAAAAAAATGATCTCAAGGTTCACATTGAGACAGAAACGATACTAAATCAAAGGGATTTACTCCCCACAACTCATTACAAAAAGCTAGGCTAAAGCCTTATTACATAACTACCCTTAGGTAGTGAATATAAGTTTAAAGTAAAGCTAGTGCAATAAGGTAAATATATCTATGATCTCTCGCTAAGGTGATGGTTCTTGGAAAGAACCCGAAGCTTGGTTTTGAAGTAGTGAAATTTCTGCTTATCAAGAGGTTTAGTGAAGATATCACCTGGTTGATTTTGTGTATGTATGCAGTGGAATTCTAGTAGGCCTTGATGGATATGATCGTGAATACAATGGTAATCAATCTCGATGTACTTAGTTCGAGTGTGGAACACCTGATTGTTGGTCATAGCAATGGCAGAAACGTTGTCACAAAAGAGTTTCGTTGGATACCGTTGTTCCACTCCAAGTTTCGTAGGCGGTGAGTCATATGATATCGATAGTAGCGGCAGCGAGGGCACGGTGTTCCGCCTCTGTAGACGATCAAGCAGTGATTTGTTGTTTTTTTACAGTCCATAAGATAGGAGTAGAACCAAGGAGAGAGCAAAAACCTGTCGTGGATTTTCGGTTCGAATCACTACCCCAACCCTCATTCGAGAAGGTTTGATGTAACGGTGCCCTGTAGGTAGCAGAGAAGGATTTTGAGAAGTCGGACATGGTAATTTGTTGATTAGTGTATGTTGGCAGATTTGCTGACGGCGAAGGATATGTCCAGTCAAGTAACCGTAAGGTATTGGAGAGCACCTGCAATACATCGACATTTCGATGGGTTCTCCGTAGGTGGTGTATTGTCTGATTGTTATTTTCTTGCTTGGAAGAGAAGTAGAAACATGCTTACAACCAGTCAAGGTCGTCTCATGTAGGATATTGGTGAGATATGTTTGTTGGCTTAAAAACATTGATTGTGGTGTTCAGCATCCTCAATTACCAAAAACTTTTGCACTTTACCAATTTGTTTAATCTAAAATCTTGTGGAGAGTTGATTGGTAAGTTTTGTGATAGCCGCCATGCAATCTCCAGTGATGAGAATGTCATTGACTTATAAGAGGAGGAAAGTGGTATGTGCAAAACTTCGTCAGAGAAGCAATGATGGATCGAATCAGCTGATGGTAAAGCCTGATGAGATCAAGAAATCTGAGATGGTAGTAACTCATTCACAAGGGGATTGATATAAAACATAGAGTGCCTTTTTGAGGAGGCACACATGCTGTGGGAATTACATATCCATAAATCTGGGCGGTTGTTTCGTATAGATCGACTCATGAAGAGTTCCATGGAGGAAGGCATTAGAGACATCAAATTGTTGAATGGGCCAGTTATGATTGAAGGCCACTCTTAAGAGAATGCGAAGGGTTGGCATTTTCACTATCGGGCTAAACATTTCATAGTAGTTGATGCCAAAATCTTGGTTGAACCCTTGAACGACTAACCTTGCTTTATAACAAGCAATTGAACAATCTAAGCGTTGTTTAGTACAATAAGTCCAGTGACATCCCAAGACCGGATAGTTGAGAGGAGAGAGAACAAGATTCCATGTTCCTTGGGCTTGAAGAGCGTGGAATTTCTCTCACATGGCCCATCGCCAATGTTCGGATTTCGTTGCTTGGGTGTATGAGGTAAGATCAGTGGAGTGTGAGGTTTGATGAAGAAGATTAAGATGCCTAGTGAGTTTGAGGTTGTCGATTTTGTGTCGAGTGGCCATAGGATGAATATTGGGAGGAGATGGGTCAATATGTGGATGATAATTTGGGAGAAGTGGAGGTGTAGGTAAATTTGTTAGGATGGTAGGGATACTTGAGTTGGGAGGAACATTTGGCTAGGGAGGTGGAGTTATGCATGGTGGATTTATTTTGGGTTGGATGGCCTAGGAAGGGATAAGTGGGAGTTCATATGAGGTGAGCTCGTAGGTGTGGGTTGAGAGGTTGTTGTGCCATGTGGAAATGTGTTCTCATGAAGCACAACATCGCGAGAGATTAGGATTTTGGATGTTTTAAGGTTAAAGCATTTAAAGCCTTTGTGACTTGGAGAGTATCTAAGTAACATACATGGAGTCGAGTGGGGAGTAAGTTTTTATGGTGCAGTTGGTTTCATCCAAGGGTAGCATAAGCTTCCAAAAGCCCTTAAGTGAGAGTAAGTGGGTGAGGTATTAGGGAGGAGCTCATATGGTATTAACCATTTTGTGCTTTTGGATGGCATACGATTTATGAGATAGACACTTGTGAGCAAGGCTTCAAGCCTGAATGTAAGAGGAAGAGATGAATCATGTAAGAGTGTGTGAGTTGTTTTAATTAAGCAACGATGTTTGAGTTCCGCAACACCATTCTGTTGGGGGTGTAGGGATAGAAGAATTGATGCATTATGTCTTGTTGGGTAAAAACTTGTTTGAGAGTGGAGTTGTTATATTCCCTGTCACCATCAGATCGAAAGATTCAAATGACGGTGTTGAATTGATTTTTAATGAGATTAAGAAACCTAATATAGATTTGAGAAAGTTCATATTTACATTTCATGAGATAAAACCAACAACATTTAGAGTAATCATGAATAAAAAAGGCATAATATTGAAAACCTTGATATGATAGAAATAGGAATGAACCCCATACATTGAAGTATATAAGTTGCAAAGGTAAGTACATATTAAAGAACGAGAAGGAAAAGGCTATCTATGACTCTTACTATAATTGCAACTATTACATAAAGTAGGATAGGTAATTCCAAGAGCAAGTTGGAGTTTGAACAAATGGTGGAAGATATCGGTATGTCGATGTCCAAGTCTATTGTGCCAAAGTGTGGAGGTTTGTGATGAGGTAACTAATGTTTGGTGAGCGACCAAGAAGGTTAATTTGATTGAAGATGGAGGTATGGAGTAGAGTCCTTTGGAACTATGTCCGCGAAGTAATATGTGATGAGTCTGCGGATCAAAGATAAGAAAACCATCATGATCAAAGATATTGTAACATTATTATCATCAATTAATTTATGAATGGATAACAAATAGTGTGATAAGGATGGTACATGTCAAATGGAGGGAATATGAAGTGATTGAGTTGGAGTAGGAAAAGTATTGTCACCTGTGTGTTTGTCCTGAAATAGTTGTTTGTTGCCTACTAAGACTTGTTTTGAACCATCTGCAGGATTAGAGAGAACTGTCTTGAGATAAGTTGTGGCCCCTGAATCTAGAATCCATGATAATTCCGCTTGTTGAGCTTTATTGGTAGGCACATATTCTAGATTGGAGCGATGTCAACTTGTTGTGATGAGATCTGTGGATATATCAGTTGATGTGGTATATATATTTATATATAAATCAAACAGGAGAACGATCGACGAAGCAAAAATTAGAATAAGAAAAAATCACACCAGAAAAGAACACATAAATTTACGTGGTTCGGCAAATTGCCTACATCCACAGAGTTGTAGAGAATTTTACTACTTGAGGAATTTATATCAGTCGATCACCTCAACTTACAAGAGAAATCTCTCACTCTCACTTCGTTGCTCTCTCTTCTTCTCTTTCTGTTCTTCTCTCTCTACACCAAGATATATCAAATAATCTCTACACGGAGAAACACCGAAGAAGATAAACTTACAAGAGAAAGAAACTCAGTTTTTCTTCTGCCACAAGCCACCAAGAAGAAGCTAAGAAAGAACAATTTTCTTCTTTCTTTTTCCTTCTACTGCAAGGAACTACCTCTTGCACTTCTCTTCCTTCGATCCTGAGGAAGCCCGAAGAAGAACACCAATCGTGACTTAGAAACTCAAAGAGAGTCATCTGAAACATTTTATCACGAATATGAGGGAGCGAAGGGATGCTTCGCTTCACAACACAGGAAGGCAGTAGCTGTTGGCGCCTATGGTTCGCGAACGGGAACGGTTGGCGACTATGGTTCGCGAACGGGAACGGTTGGCGCCTATGGTTCGCGAACGGGAACGGTTGGCGACTATGGTTCGCGAACGGGAACGGTTGGCGCCTACGGTTCGCGAACGGGAGCGGGAGACGCGAACGAGAGATCGCGACCTTTCGCGATCGGAAGAGCGGGAGCGGGAGCGGGAGTTGATGTTGTTTTGAGAAACAGGAGGCGAGACTGGATCGTGCTCCAACGCTAACAATCTCCCACTTTGAGACCAATACACAGGCAACAACGTCTTCTTCCTCAAACTGATCTCATCCACTGGTGGCATTGCCCTTTCCTGCAAACATAAATCCTTCACCATGAATCCTCCACGTCTGCAACTCAAAGTCTCTGTCTTCACTCCATAAGACTAATTGAAGTTGTACACAACTTCAGTTTCTCAAGAGTAACACCCTCACTCTACTTCTAGCATACAAGGACAATGAAAGAGGTGAAGATAGTACATGGTACCTGGACACCGGTGCAAGCAACCATATGTGTGGGAGACGAAGCATGTTCGTAGAGCTTGACGAATCAGTAAGTGGCAATGTGTCTTTTGGAGATGAGTCTAAGATAGAGGTGAAAGGCAAAGGTAACATTCTTATCCGTCAGAAAAATGGGAAGACACATTGCCAAAAGTTACCTTTGCCTTTGCCTTTCACCTCTATCTTAGACTCATCTCCAAAAGACACATTG
>NEWO01000023.1:2901040-2934859 GCA_003013225.1 Phalaenopsis aphrodite | reverse complement strand
GAAGTACATTGATTAGTTAGATTTATGAGAAAATATTGCATCTTAACTCTGCACGTAGAGTTACATGTGGAGTCCAATAAAATCACGCCACATGACGGTGGCTGGAAAAAAAAATAAAATTTGTCCGGCAACACAAGAGAATATTCCTCTTGTGTTATTCATGTGTTATTGTGTGTTATTCGTGTGTTATTTAAGTGTTATTTATGTGTTATTGTGCTATTATAACACCGAGAATACTCTTAGAGCACAATAACACATGAATAACATACAATAACATCTGAATAACACAGAATAACACAAGGGAATATTCCACTGTGTTACCAGATCGATTTTTTTTTCCTGTACCTCCACGTGGCGTGATTTCATTGGACTCAACACATGTATATCTTCCTGATGAAATAATTTTTCCAGATGTATAAATAATAATCCAAACAAAATAAATTTTGATTTGCCTCAAAAAATCAAATTGATTATAATCATGATTAATGTATATCTTTCTGTTCAAATTTTGACTTTTTAAAACTTATATTTTTCTCGAGTTTAAAAAACAATTTAGGTCAAGAATTTTTTTTAACTTAATTTTTAAAAATATTTTTCACATCTAAAATTAGATTTAATTAACATAAAATTTATTCATAAAATTTTATTTATATCAAAATTTAGATTATAGAATTATAATAAAAGTTTATTTCTATTTTAAATAGATTCAAAAATAGTAAAAATTAGTTTTCAAATAAGTGTAAATATTTTTTTAATATATATAATTCTTGTGGCATAACCCCCTCTTATTTGCTTACTCTCATATGAAAGATAAACAAATCTAAAAAGTAACAAATCTATTGAAAGAGAAAGAACTACAAGCTAATGAAAATGTGCGGCGAGAATGAGACGAGAATAGTCATAGTAAATAGAACAGTATATTTAGGGCTCTTTAATTTGCTGAAAAAGTATTGCAGTGTAAAATGAATGCATTACAAAAGCACTCTAATATATTTGAAAAATTTTAGAATTATTTGGTTCAAGGTAAAATAAATATATGACTTTATATATTTTTTTTGTTTAATTTGAAGTAGATTGAACAACAATGCATTTCAAATTTTATAGGATATTATTAATAGATGGTGGTCGGCGTTTGGTGCTGACCACAAAAAATTGATGTTGGGTATTGATGGCAACGACGACGGCGACAGATGGCATGCAACAATGGAGGTTGGTGGCGGTGGCAGACGATTGGAGACAATGATGACTAATGCAAAAATGAGCATTGACAGGCGGTTGATGACGTTAGAGCGAATGACAAGCGGAGGACAATTGACATATGGGGGTGAGGGCGATGACATTTTACATTTTACATTTTACATTAAGAAGCAATATAAATCTCAAATTCCACCAAATCGGCAAATTCTAAATTCAGTCAAAATAAACTAAAGTGTAAACTTCAAATTAGTTCATATTTTACATTCTATTTATAATTCTTCATATCAAACACATAATTTTTTTAAAAATCCACGTAAAAGAATTACAATACACTTCAAATTCTCCAAACCAAACAACCCCTCAATATATTTTAAAATTCTAAGTGTTAAAAAGTAAATAGAAGAATTGAAGTCTAATGTATGTATGTAGATCCCTATATACATATACCATCAACTATATGAATTTGGCACTTCATTAAAATATTTATTCATATTTTCTTACTAATATTTCATTCAGAGATGTGGAAATTTTCTTAGCAAGTGAAATGTAGCTTTGATGGTTCATTCTGGCCCAAACATTCACACATGAATTCAAAGCAATCTTCTATAGGATCAAATCTACTCAGCCCAAACTTTGGTAGAGTTGGACCAAATTTGTCAATCATTCATCTCACCAAGTAATCTAACCCATAACAATTGTATGAGACCGAACAAAAAATCATGAAAGGTATGCTTCAACCATCAATTAAATTATTTCACTTCGTTGAAAAAATCTTTAATGAGGGAAAACAAGTCACCATGTTTGGCCAAAAATTCTCAAATTTTCATTTATGCTGCATAAAAAAGGAAATAGAATGATAAATGCAAGATTAAAGTTAATGCACAACTAATAAAATGACACCATAGTTGTACCAATTGGTTCTATGTTGGTCCCAAAAAAGGAATTAGTCAAATCCAAAGTTCCAAACCCTAGCTAACATGCTCACATGGCATGCCAACAAATCATACTACAATTGGATCGAAGGATAAAACTTGGATCTGAATTAATTGGCTGCATCGATCATGGATTACAAAGTCGTATCTTTCTTTCATTTTTCCTTGCAAAAACTGAACTTTTTCACTGTTAATTATAAAGTGACCTCTTCCATCATTTTTCACTGCAAAACTCAGCTTTTTCAACTTTTTAATTGATTAGTTATTTTCAGTAAAAGAATCTCAAACCGGCATTCCAAATTTGAAAACTCCGCACTATATAATAATATGCAACAATCATTCCAATCCCTACCTTCAAAGCAGAGATTTTTATTCGAGTCTCGAGCTAGAGAACGAGCCAACGAACCAGGGCGGCCACTGATGGAGAAATGCGAAGATTTGTCGGAAATGAAGGAGTGGTGCCGTGCAATTCCCAAGATAGAGCTCCACGCTCACCTTAATGGCTGCATCCGAGACTCCACTCTTCTGTGCTTTTCCTTCTCCTTCTTTCTTATCCTCTGATTCTTGTGAAAGTTTTGAGTTTTTTTGCTCTTGATTGGAGTTAGGTTTTTCCAATTGTCTGCTAAAGATTATAGCTCATTAGTTCGACCTCAGTGTTTAAAAAAACTAGCTATTGTAGGTTTTCCTGTACTCAATCTTTTTGATTCTCTTTGTTCATGGATTTCAGTTACTTCTTTTTATCAACTCCTACAGTCTAAATCCTTTATTCCTGGAATATCACTTTATAGGGTTAGTTTTGCTAGGCTTAATTAGTCTTAGATGTAAAGTAACATTGTATGGCTGTGCATGTTTAAAAATAGTTAATTAAAATTAGCCTTGAGGCATAAAAATGATTAGTTTATGTTGTGACATGATTGATTAATATGTTTATCCAGTGCTAATCCTCACAGCAATCATACCATGACTTTGTTCATCAGGCATACTTCTCTTGCCAATGATGAATTAACTCGTTAACAAATTAATTATGTTAGCAATTGTGGCTTAAATTGTTCATCAGGTACAAATCTTCTCTAATATTATGGTTTAGCTATTGCTATATGATCTACTCTTCTCACTGCTGAAATTGAAATATTCAGTGAGTGGTGAACAGATTTTAATTTTAGAGACAATTTAGTTTTTAGCGGAAGCTTTCTTTTGATGATTGGATCTGATATGAGGTGTTTTAAAATTCATCATGATTCTGATTTGTTTCCTTATCCTGGAGGATGGAATGTTGGGAAACTGTAGCAAAAAACTGAGATAAGGTTGCCATTTGCTTTTTGGTTTGTTTTTTCTTTAGGGGACCCAATAATCAAACACATGGTTATGTTGCGGAACTTTGATCAAATTTAGGGTCCCTTTGAGTGGTTGTAGCTCTTTTTGTAAATATAGTTGTAAAGTTATGGTGAGTAAAGTAATTTATTAGAAAACTACAGTGTGAATTATAAATATTTATATCTTTCCAAAAAGTTGGACAACAATTTTCTTACGGTCACCACATTTTAACATATTTGATTGTAATAAATAACTTTTCATTACAAAAAATTATAGAAGCTGCCTGAAACATTTTCCAACCAAAACTGTGGTGACGATCTTAAACACAAAGCAGGTAGAAAACTGTCCCAAATAAACCCTTAGTCGTAAACTCACATACAATTATATATGTGCATGTCTTGAGTCCATGTTATTCTTGCTTTGGGTGAACCATGTAATTTGTAAATCTCCAAATTGCCTTGCTTCAAAATTTGTATTTCGACACTAACTCCCCCTCCCTCGAAAAAAGAAGGTAAAATCTCTATATCGCCTTTTCCCGCATCAAACTAATGGTGTGGTTTGTTGGTGGAAAGCTCATTATGTTGTAACTGGTTAATCATAAAAGTAAGGCAGTTAATTTGAAACTTCTAAGTGCATTGAATGCATACTCTTTTTTCCTTTTTTTGTGGAACCAACTTTGCTATCTTTTCATAATTGGCTTCATTATTATCTTTATATGGCTTCAAAGTGGGGTCTACATTTGTCTTTGTTTGATTTTTCTGGCAAAATAAGTCGCATTTGTTTGCTTGTTACATTACAGGCATGGCCTACTTTGCTTTTATCCATTTATTTTTTATAAGTTGGATATGACAATCTTTCTTTTATAATTTATAATTTCTTACTGAGTCTTATTTCTTTATTTTGAGAGTTAAATAGGATTCTACAAAGTTTTTGTTTGTAAAACTTACTAATCAAGCTGTTAGTTCTTCCCATATGTGTTACTGATACTTATTATTGTGCATTCCTCTAACAGAGAACTTGCAAAACTGCTTGGTGAAAAGGGTGTCATCAATTTTGGTGATGTAGAGCATATAATCAGAAAATGTGTGTTGGACTTTTTTTCTCCATTTTGACTCTTTATAATTTATATTTGAACATTTTTTTCTTCTTTTAGATTAGATATTTCTAATTAGAAACTGCCTAATAAGTTAACTAGAAGAATTTTAGTTTAGTGAAGAATTTAAATGGAAACCACTTCAGTTTGTCTTTTTTTTTTCTCAAAAGAAAACTGCATTTTATAAATTATGTTATTGTTCATTACTGAAATATGTATGATTTCTAACAAACTGAACAGTCTTGTTATTGTTAAATATCAAAATAGTCCCCTGAATATTCATGTGTGGCCAATTTAGCCTCAGGGTATCACATTTTTCCAATTAATCTCTATACTATACAAAATTGATCGAAAGCGGTCCATCATATAAAGTTTGTGATACAAAATTTTTCTAATTCAGTCCTTCATCATGCAAAATTGATCTCAATTAGTCCATTACGCACCATTTTAGATCAATTTGGTATAGCAGAGTTAAATTGGAGAAATGTGATACACCGCTGAAATTATAGTTGGCTACATACAATTAGTCTGGAAACTATTTTGAAGTTAAAAGCACTGATACTTTTATAACAACACTGATCCTTCTGCTCTACTTGATATCGCCGAAGGTGGCCGATCCCTGACGGAGTGTTTCCAGCTTTTTGACTTGTTCCACATACTCACAACGGATCACGAAACAATATCACGGATCACGAAGGAAGTATGTTAAGTTCAGTCTACCTTCCCACTTTTTTTCATTACTGATCTGATATTAGATTCTGCCAAATAGGTTATTGAAGATTTTGCCGCTGAAGAGGTCGTTTATTTGGAGCTAAGGACAACACCAAAGGTACATTTTACAGACTTTTTATTTAGGAAGAAATAGAAGCTATGTTCTTTTATACTGATGTTGATTCACATTAAATGTAGAGTAATGAAGCAAAGGGTATGACAAAGCGTTCTTATATGAAAGCAGTTGTCAATGGCCTTAGATCTGTTGAAACTGTTGATGTCTCTTTCATCAACTTTAATGGAAAGACAGAGAACTTCAGTGAATCAGTGCAAAAAAGTAGTAAAACTTGCATGGAAACAAAAAAGATATATGTTCGTCTACTTTTGAGTATTGACCGTCGTGAAACAATGGCAGCGGCAATGGAGACGGTATGGTTTTTGTTTTTTTTTCCTTGTTGTATATGCTCATAATATATTGGCAAGCAAGTGGCGTGCCTTCGAGAACTTGAAGCTTTTGTTTTAAAACTTGCATCTTTTGTGAATTCATTTTTGTTTTCTATGAAGGGTCAAAGTATGTGGTGAATAACACCTTTAGAATAGTGTAGACACACACCTCTAGACTTGAAGGCAATAATCTTCTCCAACGTTGTCATAAAATGAACTTTTTTCCTACTTGGCTTAGGTTCTATATTGTATTGTTTGTCCCGCTATGTTGTAATATTAAAGTCATGTGATATGTTGTGTTGTCGAGTAATGCAAGCGTTTGTTTTATAAAAGAGAAAAATATTAAAATAGTCTCCCGACCCTTTGTAGAAAGTCATTGTAGTCTCAGATTTCATAAAAGTGTTAATTTAATTCCCAGTCTTATTACATATGCATTGCAATAGTCCTAGGGGTGGACTATTTTAGCCCCAATTAAAACTATCTGATGATTAATTTGACATTTTTATAAACTCTGAGATTAAAATGACCGCAAGTAAAAATTCACAATAGCATTTTTTTTCTGGTAAGCTAATTCACTGGTCGCTCTAAGAAGTGTGCTCTTCTCTTTTCATAAAAGTGATTTTTTTTTCTTGCTGCTCTTACCCCGAACACCATAAAACAACTACTGTTCTAAAAAAATATGCCAAAAGGAAACTCTTTGTGTATAACTACAATAGCTATTACTTCTCTATTTTCTAACTTCTCATCCATAGTTTTCCATTTACAGGTTTCTTTGGCTTTAGAAATGAGAGAATTTGGGGTGGTTGGCATTGATCTTTCTGGAAATCCTGTAGTTGGGGAATGGTATATATATTTTTTGTTCATCTCTAATAGAACTGAGAAAACTGAAAAGGGGCATTTACATGCATTCCACCGATTCTTATGCATATCTAACACCTAAACTTTACACATTACATATATATCACCGAAATTTTTCATATCACATAAAAAATACTACCATTTTAACTTAAAAAAAGGTAAAATACATCTTTTCTTGCATGGATAAGATGGAATGTTGGAGTTTAAGTGTTAGATATGTAAATACATAAGAATTGAGTGGTATGTATGAAAGTCTTCCTAAAAAAACATCCTTTTTTCGCTACATGACTTACTACTTTGAACTTCCATGCAGGAGTACTTTTCTGCCAGCTCTGAAGTATGCTAAAGAGCAGGGCCTTCCTGTAACTCTTCATTGTGGAGAGGTGCAATAGAGTTTTAGAAAGATTCTCGTTTTGCTATGCTAACTTCTCCTTTTTTTAGAAGAAGTGTCAAAATTGTCTCCCGACTCTTTCTATGGGTTCATTTTAGTCCCAGAGTCTATAAACAATCAAATTAGACCCTAGAATTTTTTTAGTGGGGCCTAAAATAGTTCACATTGGGAGCCATTTCAGCACATAATAGTGTCTAAGGACAAAATTGACATTTTTATAGATTCTGGGAATAAATTAACCCCATTTTGTTGAAGTATTAGTAGACTAACTTATTTAGTGTGGCAACTTAGTGGTTTTAGGTATCCAACAAGATGGAAATCCAAGCAATGTTGAATTTTTCTCCTAATAGGATCGGTCATGCTTGCTTCCTTGATGAGGATGATTGGCATAAGGCCAGATTTTTACGCATCCCAGTCAGTATATTTCTTCTAACTTCGCCTTTTATGTTCTTCGTTGCATTTGTTTGAATTTTCAATTTTGCATGCAGGTTGAGATATGTTTAACATCCAATCTCAGGACAGAACGTTTCTCATCGATAGATTTACATCATTTTGGTTTGTCCTCTTCTACCTTATGATTTGGAATTACTTTTTAGGGGAATTTACATACGTATCACTCAAATCAAGTGTACTTACAAGTTTAACATCTCAAATCTACTTTTTACATTTATACCACCGAAATCCTTCGTATCACATCAAATATATGACCATTTGAATTTTAAAATGTAAAATACACATTTCCATGCATGGGTAAGGTTGTATGTATGTAAAAATTGAAGTTTAGGTGTTAGATATGTAAATACTTTGGAATTGAGTGGTATGCATGTAAATCTTCCTACTTTTTAAAGAAGAAATTTCTCCTATGTGATAGGAACATGCAGTTTTTCATTACATATTTGTTAGCTTATGCTATTTTAATCTAAAAGAAGGGCCTTTCTATGATCTGCTTCATGTCTTCCATGGTCTTCTGAGGATCTTAATTATGTTCTTAGAACTGTTAATAAACTCCGTCAAATGGTTTTAATACTCGAGGTATGAATGTAAAATATTAAAATTTAGGTGCTAGATTTGTAAATACATAAGAATTGGGCGGTATGCATGTAAATGCCATTTTGATGCAAGGAGACATTTTCTGTCTGACTTGTTAGGAAGGGCATTTCATAACAACTAATAACAATTTGATTAGTGATAACTAATGGTGAAATCATTTCACAAAAGGCTATGATTTTGCATACTAATTTGTTTTTGTTTTCAACTTTTTCAGCTAATCTTTACAATTCCAACCATCCACTGGTCTTATGCACTGATGATACAGGCTTGTTCTCCACCAGCCTTTCCAACGAGTATTACCTTGCTGCTGAGACATTCGGTGGGCTTTCTTTTTGAATAAATCCATATCCATAATCCATGAGAAGCTTATATGTTGTTCTTACTGGTTTTATATCTCTCTTATAATTTCAAGGACTTGATAAAAAGGACATATTTAAGCTTGGGGCAAATGCTATTGAATATGTTTTTGCTGACAATGAGGTGAAGAAGGCAATTAGAGAAATCTTTCGGGCTTTCGAGAGAAGAATTGCTGATTAGTTTCCTTCATGGAAACTATGTGTAGGCTTATCCTTTATTGAAGCTTTTAATTAAAATATTATAGTTGATGTATGCTGACATAGTTATTCTTTTAGTAAAATGTGATGTCAGTAACATCATGATTAGTCATAAATGACATCATGCGCACACTATTATCTTTTAATGCAATTATCTTTCATATTATGATTTGCGGGGTTTATTATTATTGTTGTTGTTATTATGGTTGCACGGTTTTCACACATTACCTTTGTCTTTTAATGCAATTATCTTTAATCTCCTCTCTGTAAATTTTGATGCATAGGTTTATGACACCAAGTTGTTATGACTATAAATGTCAAACTTTGGTTGTTAGATATGTAAATGCATGAGAATTGTGTGGTATGTTTGTAAATTTCTCTTTTTTATTTGTTTGTGAGGGTTGGTTAAGTAATTAAGGGCCCAAGGTGTTTTATGTTTGTCTTGTCTATAAATACCCAAGCTTTATAGCTGAAAATAATTCAGTAGTACAAGATATTGACTGTTTGATCCAGAAGGAGACAATTTAGATGCAAGAACTCTTCTTCAGGTTCTCCATTATCCATTTCTTGCTTCATAATTTACTTTATTTGAATAACAAATAGAGATCAACTGATATACTTCTGAATTTCTTTCAGGCCAAAGCTACCGCATCTCGCTCCGGTGTTTGCCCGATGAATCCGGTGATGAATTCGTCCTGTATGGGATTATCAACTGATTTGACTCCACGCCGCAGCTATCAAAAGAATAGACACTTTTCTCAATTCAGCAAGCCTCTTAAATCATCTTGTCATGCTTGAAATAATGGGAAATTTACGTACATACCAGTCAATTCTTATGTATTTACATATCTAACACGTACACTTCCAATCTTTACATACATGAGACCTTATCTATGCATGAAAAGCGTATTTCAGTTTTTTAAAGTTAAAATGGTGGTATTTGTGATGTTATATGAAGGTTTGTGTGGTATAAATGTACAATGTAAAGTTTAGGTGCTAGAATTGAAAGGTATGTATGTAAATTTCCCTTGAATAATCCATGTGGAGGCTGTTTGGCGGATACTATTTCGTATTATAGCAAGAAAGAATTCCAAAAATGCAAGATATATTGGTTATTTGATCAGAAAGGAGACATTTGAGGCACCATAAGTCTTTTTCAGGTTCTTCTCCATTATCCATTTCCTGTTACAGAATTTATTATTTTTGAATGATAAATAGAGAGCTGTGGATTTACTTCTGATTTTTCTTTTTCGTTAATTCTCATGTAAGTTCTTGTAATTATCTCAGTATAAGAGTTCTAGCTATTTGAATCTCATTTCTTCATGGTTTCAGCTAATTGTAAACTTTTGTTTGTTGTTTATCATTGTAATGACTACATTCTAAATGCATTTAGGGAATTCAAATCTCTAAATTATTATCTTAGGGATGTTTAGTTTGATGAAAAATAAATGCAATGTAAAAGAAATAAAGTGTAATTGATATGAAATGTAGTTGAAATACTTTGAAGTTATTTGATTTGGTGTAAAGTAAACGCAGGAGTTTTTATTTTGGTGTTTGGTTTGAATAAAACCGAAATCAATGTAAAACATGTTTCGCAATGACAACGGTAGGTTGTTGATGGTGGGTGGCGGCTGGCTGATGCGGTCAAAACTAATGAATTCGGAATTCACTAGTATTGAAACACAATGTGAACTCTAGATTCACCAAAATGTTACATAGTTTTCCTTTTTTTACTTTACATCAGAAACACAGGAGACCAAACAACAATGTTTTTGAAATGTATTGTTTTTTCTTGTTCATATTTGCAAATTTTGCAAATAAAAATGTTCCCAAAGATGGAGGGCATTTGAATATAGAAAAAAAAAATAAGAGAGATCCACCAAATCAAATTTTTCGATGATAATTTAATTCCTCTGTTGTTATCTTATTATTATTTTATTAATGGAGATGAATTCCTCCATCATACTTTGAGATAGATACACTAGAATTTTAAAATCTCTCTTTTTAGCTTGAATTTAATCTTCATTTGTCTTGTTTCTAAAAAAAAAAAGGATATTGAGCTCAAGGAATCAAGATTTATTAGTTTGTTTGATGATGCTTTCAAAATTTGTGCTATGATACTTGGTTATGTACTAAAAGTTTTTCTATTCAATTTGGTCAATGTCTCTCAAGGCTTTTGTTGCAAGAAAAAAAAAATGAAGAAACTACTGATTTTATGGTTGCTATCAAAACATTTATTCACTCTACTATGAAGCAAATTGAGAATTTCATCTTTAAAAGATCTGATAAAATTATTATTTTTAGCTATATTTGAGATTTTATTTTATTATTTTCTCTTCATGTTTTTACAAACTAGATTTATCACTGGACCATGGAGAGTCCACACACCTGACAGGCAGTAACCTGGCTCTGATACCACTTGTCATCTCAAAAGAGCCCTTAAGAGGGTGGGCAGCCCATGACTTAAAATACTATTTTTTGGCCCTACACCTAGCCGATGTGGGACTATTTGTCTGTGACATTAGACCTATAAAAGGGCCTTACCTCTCTTGGTTGAAAGCATCCCAACAATCTCTCCTTTGACAAATATTTGAGGAAGCCTTGGAAAATATATCATAGCAGTGGGTGATTTTAATTAATTGTCTGAAGTTGCAATTTATATTTTAAAAATGATGTAGGCAAGTTGACGAACCTCATAAATTTTGGTGTGTTCTCTCCTTTTCTTATGCTTTAGTGTTTTGGTATTCTTTTTTCATCTATAATAATATCAATATGTGTATTTAGGTTTGGAGTTATATCACTAGTAAATATTATTCACGTGTATAGTACTATTCACTAGTATTGTTCATAGTGAAGTTGTTCTTATAATGGAAAATACCCGTTTTTTTCAACAAATGATATCAAAGCTGATGGGTCATCCTAGTCCTTGTATTTCTTCTTTTGTGATTGAATACTGCATTTGATTTGTAAAAATGACAAACACCAAAGCTTCTTGTTGTTAGAACATCATCCTCTTCATAACCATGGATGACGATTATAATGTCAAGTGCATAACTTATGATTGAGGTGTTTGATGGTACTAGTCATTTTGGCATGTGGCAAGGCAAGGTGTCAAACTCACTTTTCCAGCAAAGTTTGGACATTGCCATCAAAGTAAAGAAATCATATGAAATAGAAAAGAAGGGATTGGAAGATGATAAGCACTTGGCATGTAGAACAATTCATTCATGCCAGTTCAGAGAGCAGAAGTACAGATTCAAAAAAGAGACTTCTGCTTACAAGTTGTGAAAGGTGTTGAAGGACAAATCTCTCACGAAGAGTACTCAGAATAAAATTTTGATGAAGAAACAATTGTTTCAAAATTAATATTGCCCATGTACCATTATGAACGATCACATTACTACATTCCATCAATTAGAAGCAATTTTTTTTTAACTTCGACAAAACTGGATGAAGGTTTGGTTGTAATGTTTTTATTTTCTCTTCCCGATGAATTTGAACATTTAGAAACTACTCTACTTCATGGCAAAGAAGAAGTGTCTCTTGTTGTAGTTTGTGTAGTTTTGTATAGTTTTTAGTTGAGAAAAATTAACAAAAAAGAAAGTAAGATTGTAATTGCAGATGAAGCGTTTATAGTGAGAGTTCGTTGGCAAAGCTAGAAGAAAGGAATAAGATAAGAAGAGGGAAATCTTATTCGAAGGCCATACCTGGAAAGGATGAGTGTGTCTTCTGTCATGAGAGAAGACACTTGAAGAAATATTTTCCAAAACTAAAGAAGGGAAAGGCTGCTCTAGATGCATGTGTCGCCGAGTGCGATAGTAATGATACAGAACTATCGCTAATTGCTTCATCTTTGACGACCCATGTTGACCAGTAGGACCTTGGACCCAGGATGCACTTATCATATGTGTTCTATTCGAGAGTGATTCTTTAATTTCAACCAATTAAATGGTAGAGTTGTTCAAACAGGCAATGACAGTCTCTGTGAAACAAGGGTGATATGGTCATTTCAATTGAAGAATAATGATGGATCAACCAAAATTCTGACAGGTGTTCTGTGTATGTCGAATTTGAAGAAGAATCTCGTCTCACTGGGAGCCTTGGAGTCCAAAGATTTAGTTTTGTCTAAGCGAGATGAAAATCTGAAAGTTACTTGTAGTGCACTTATGGTGATGAAAAGCATTAGAAGAAATAATTATTTATATTACTATCAAGGTTTTACAAAAGTTGGAATAGCAGCAACAACCTCTAGTGAAGACAATGATACAAAAATTACCAAGTTATGACATGCATTTAGGACATTTTGGTGAAATTTTTGCAGACTTTAGCGTAGCAAGGATTGTTGAAAGGCGCAAAAGCTTGCAAGTCAGATTTTTGCAAGCATTTTGTTTTGGAAAGTAGATGAGAGTTAAGTTTGGCACCACTATTCATGACATAAATGATATTTTAAATTATGTTCATTCAGTTGTATGGGGACCTTCCTAGTCACTATCACAGAGGTAAACATTATTTTGTAACATTCGTTGATGAATTTTCCAAAAGAGTTTGGTCATACATTATAAAGACAAAGGATGAAGTGCATGGAGTTTTCCTTAAGTGGAAAACCATCACTGAGAACCAAACAGGAAGAAAGATCAAAGTGCTCAAAACTAATAATGGTAAAGTGTACAAAAATGACCCATTCCTCGAAGTTTGTCATAAGTTTGGCATTATTCACACTTCACTGTTAGAAATACACCACAACAGAATGAGGTATTATAGCACATGAATCAAACCCTAGTGGAAAAAATTCATTGAATGTTATCCAATGCAAGGTTGAGCAAACATTTTTGGGTTCAGGTTGTGACATATGCTCAACACCTTGTTAATCGCTTGTCATTGTCCGCAATTGGTGGTAAAACACCATTGGAGGAATGGTCTGGTAAACATGCTACTGGTTATGATTCATTACTTGTATTTGGTTCCACAACATACTACCACGTGAAGGAATTGAAGTTGGATTGAAACAAAGTTGGCTCTCTTTATGGGAGTCGCCTCCAAAGTGAAGGGATATCGTTTGTGGTGTCTAGAATTAAAGAAGAAAATTATTAGTAGAAATGTTACCTTTGATGAATCTACCATGCTAAATAAGGTAATACAAGAGAAGATCAATGATGCTCTATAAAAGGTGGAGTGTACACCAAAACAGATGGAGTTTGAACAAACAAGAATTATTCCAGATAGAGAAGCAACAATTGATAGTGACACTCTAGTAGCAAAGGAGTCAAAAGAAGAAGAGGTTTCAACCTAAGAAACACAACAATCAAAACTAATTCTAGTTAGAAAGCCAAGACGAGAAATTCAGAGGCCAACTCCATGTGCTGATATGGTGGCCTATGCCCTTTTAGTTGTAGAAGACGATGTTCCATCCATTTATCATGAACTACTCCATAGTCCAAAAAGTGTGAAGCAGAAGAAAGTCATGCAAGAAGAAATGCAGTCTCATCAAAAGAACAAAACTTGGAAGTTAGCACAATTATTGAAGGTTAAAAAGACAATTGAGCACAAATGGGTATTTGTGAAGAAAGAAGGATTCCCTTAAAAGAACGACATTCACTATAAGGCAAGATTAGTGGCTAAAAGCTATGCTCAGAAGGAAGGAGTTGAATATAATGAGGTATTTTCTCCAGTTGTAAAGCATTCTTTAGTTAGAATTTTACTAGCCTTGGTGGTGCATTTGAATTTAGAGTTGGCTCAACTAGATGTGAAAAATGTGTTCTTAAATCATGATTTGAAAGATCTATATGAAGCATCCATAAGTATTTAAGGTTGTTGGATAAGAAAATTCGGTTTGTAAGCTAAACAAATCACTATTTGGATTGAAGAAATCTCCAAGGCAGTGGTAAAAGCAATTTGATAACTTTGTGCTGAGCAAATGTACGTCATAAGCGAGTATGATCACTGTGTGTAATTGCGTAAGCTACAATATGGTTCTTTTATTTACCTATTCTTATATGTTGATGATATGTTAATCACATTGAAGAGCCAAGTTAAGAAAGAGAAACTAAAAGTTCAACTGAATCAAGAGTTCAAAATGAAAGATTTAGGAGAAGCTAAGAAACTTTTTGGAATAGAGATAAGCAAAGATAGAACACTAGGCAAGCTTTGTTTGACTCAGAAATAATAGTTGAAGAATGTACTACAACGTTTTAATATAAGTGAAGATTTAAAACCTGTAAAAACATCTCTTGCTCCTCATTTAAAGCTTAATGCATAATTATCTTGCAAAATTGATGCAAAACAGGATTACATGGAGATAGTTTTGTATGCTAATGTGGCGAGTAATTTGATGTATGCAGTAGTGAGTATGTGGCCTGACATTTCACAAGCAGTTGAGTTGTGAGCATGTATATGCATGACTTTAAAAAGAGTCATGGAAAACTAAGAAATGTATTCGAAAATATTTGAAATCCACTGTAGATGTTGGTTTGCTGTTCGACAAGTCACTTGGTCAGTTCATGCTTGATATTGTGATTTTGACCATGTAGGTGATTTAGATAAGTGGTGATCTATTATGGTTATTTGTTCACTTCAGCTAAGACACCAATTAGTTGAAAGTCAACATTGCAATCAACAGCTGATTTGTTGATGACAAAAGCTGAATATATGACAATCACAAAGGCCGTTAAGGAAGCAATATGGCTTCAAGAGTTTCTTGAAGACTTGGGAGTGGGTTAGGAGCACATCAAGATGCATTGTGACAATCAGAGTCCTATTCGCTTAGCAAATAAATCAAGTTTATCATGCAAGGACAAAGCAAATTGACGTTTGTTGTCACTTCGTGTAGGAAATTCTCGAAGAAGGTGACTTAACCCATCAAAAGATCACGATGAAAGAGAACCATGCAAATATAATGGCCAAGGTGGTGACAATAGTCAACTTCAAGCATTATTTGGACCTGGTCAATATTTTGCGCCAAAGGGCGCATTTGGTGGTGCTACTATGGATAACTTTGTTTGCTTAAGGACATTTAGAATTTGGGTTGGACTAAAAAGTCCACCAAGGTGGAGATTTGTTGTCATATGGCTTGTTTCTTTTAGTCCCACATTGGTTGTGTCTGAGGGGCGGGAAAGAGCTTAAGCCTATAGAAGGGACTTAGATCTCATGATTGAAAGCATCCCAAAAATCTCTCATTGCTTGGTCAAATATTTGAGGAAGTTGTAGAAAGGATATCCTAATTGTGGGTGATTTTAACTGATTGTCCAAAGTTGTAATTTATATTGAATATGGTGAAGTGATTTGTTGTTGTGGTGCCCAAGGACGTAGACAAATTGTCAAATTTCATAAATTCTAGTGTGTACTTTCCTTTTCTTATGCTTTAGCATTTTGGTATTATTTTTTCATATATAGTAGCATTCAATATGTGTATTCGGGTTTGTAGTTATATCACGAGTAACTATTATTCACGTTTATAGTACTATTCACTAGTACTTTTCATAATCCGCAAAGTAGATCTCCTATTTTTTTTATTATCATTTATATTTTTTCTCAATGTTATACAATGCTTCTATTGAGAGTTGGATTCATAGCCATGACTTCAAATATAGCAAGCCACTTATGAGCAGTCTCCCATTCACAAATGATAGTTTGTTGCTTTGCGGCGCTCTCCTCATCAAATAAATACTCTTAATAACATTATGATCATCTTTGAAGAAGCTTATGAGCTTAGAAGCAATTTCTCCAAATCTTTCTTTCTTCACATTAATTACTAGTTTCAATAAAGTGTCTTCTCACCAACCTTTTGGGTTGTTCCCTCAAAACAATTCACTTTGAATCTATAAGCATTCGAACATCTCCTTTGGATCTAAAAATCTTCAACATGATTTTGAAGCACTATCATGAACATGATTTATTTGCAGCGTTCTAGAAAGATTCGCTATAAGATAGACTTCAAAGAACCATGACTTGTCTTCTTTTTCGCTTTCACTTTTGCTCATATGAAATTAAGAAATCCTAGGTGTTTTCTTACAAAAGAAAAAAAAATAAAGGCGCATTTACATACGTATCACCCCAATCCTATGTATTTACATGTTTAACACGTAAACTTTACTTTTTTGCATTCATACCGCCCAAAATTTTCATATCACATCAAAAATGTCATTTTCTTCACTTCTAAAAAATAAAATACTGATTTTCATGCATAAGAAAGGTGAAAAAAAATACATTTATTTTCTAGTCCTATGGCCATCTCTTTAGACTTGCTTTTTTAGAGTTTCTTTTATTGTCTAATTATTATGCTCACTAACTTTATTTGGTTCAAGATTTTTCACTAGCTACTGCTGATTGTATGTATGTTTTGTATCATCATATGTTTCAAGTCTTGATATCTTTATGAGCCAAAGTGGTGTATTAAAATATTGGGACCTATACATGAATACCACCTAACTCTTATGTATTTACATACACAACACCCAAAGTTTGATATTTATACTAACAATATTTTAGTGTCATAAATAGGTAGCTGTATTTCACTTTTAATAACATGGTGATACTATTATTTTTTATGTAATATTAAATATTTGAGTGACTAGGCATGTTAATGTGAATATTTAAGTGTTAGATATGTAAACTCATAAGAACTGTGTGGTAAATATGCAAATACATCTAACATATTAGATGATAAAACCTTCAAAATCATGACTTAATATTCCATCATTAGTTAATTCTTTCAGTATTCACGAGTTCTAATAACTTTTGTTTTCACCAAGTTTTCATGAATTTTATATTTAAATTTACACATTTTAAACAAAATCAAGCTCAAATTTTTAATATTCAATCAAAAGGAGGCTAAGCCCAACTCCCAAATTTGACTTCATTGCAATTCGGTTTTGGATTTTGTTGTTCTAAAGGCAAGATGTGAAGGGTTAAAATACATAGAATCTATTTATGTTCTACTCTTGAAATTTTATGTAGCATGAACATAACATAATCATATACTTTTTTGCCAAAACTCGACCCCACTAAAATCTCTTTAGATTATAGGGTCGATTCGCTCTACTTAGTATCTTGCGAGTATAAATTAACTCACCTTAGGCTCGCCTTTTCTTTGCCACCTCGGGTTCAATCTTGTATTTATAGTGGTTTTCATATTTTCTACGAATAACGTTAGACCCAACAATTACTAGGTGATTCAAGTTACAAATATAGGAAAAAATAATCAATGACACAAATAAGGCTAACCATCTATTGTAACAAAAGATTACAATGTAAACACAACCATTAAAAAGTTCTTATTTTTTTGCCTGCCAAAAGTTTCAACAACAACAACAACAACAATGCCTTAATCCCACTACGTGGGGTCAGCTACATGAATCTTTTTTCTCTATTGCGTTCTATTTATTGTCATATTTTCATTTAGTGCTAATAAATTAAGATCATTTTTTATACAATAAGCCCAAGACTCCCTCGGCCTACCTCTGCCTTTCTTAACATAAGTCGAATCTAAAATATCTACTCTCCTAATCGGATCATCAGATAGTTGATGTTTAATGTGACAAAACCATCTAAGACGACTCTCTCTAATTTTGTCCGCCACTGGAGCTACACCAACCCTATCACGAAGATATTCATGATCTTAACTCAGAGAGTTCGAAAGGCGAAATTTATATTATGTCAGCGAAAATTGGACTCGAGAGCTTGACAACAACTTTCAAAGCTCACATCCACACTGGACTACTTGATACATAACAAGTTGTTTAACTGTCCAATATGATAGAAAACAAGAAGCCTAACATAACACTTTCCATTAACAAGTTGTTAACTTCTCTGAATCACATGTAAAACTCTAAGAATATGATAGAAAACACAATGAAGAAGACATGAACCAACAAAATGTATAAAACAAATAGATTACAACAAAAATCATCTGTATTGAAAGTGAAAAGTTTCTCCAACATAATCAATGCAATTTTAAGCTTATAGAAATGACTACATGAACCTTATCTACAACAAGAAAAAAAAAGCTCTCCACTCTGATTAACAAAAAGCCTAACATAACAAAAATCATTAATGGGATGAAATGCCCATTGAGATGGAAGAACCAATTTGCAGCATGAGAGGATAAACAGCACTAAACTCCTTGTCTCCTCTACCCCTAACCTTCATCTCATAATCATCTAAGGTTGCTTTGATACCTTTCCATACCTGATCCTCTCCTTGGGAATCGAGCCACAAAGAATACTGCAGAGGGGTGAGCTTGTTTCTCTGCATAGGCGACTGCAACTCATCCGGGCCTCGAGAGAAGAGGTGGTGAAGTATCACACTCGCCGGTAAATCATTAAGCAACGGTGAACCCTGAAGCTGAGATGTCTCCAAGAAGATCATGGGACGGAAAGCTCGAAGAGATCGATACGGAGCTCCCAACTGCTCCACCGGAAACAGGTTTTGGCCGACCGCCAACTCGAGCTCCGCCATGTCTCTCGCCATCCTCAGTTTTCCAGACTCGGACAGAGGCCGAACCAAAGCAGCATGCCTGATGAACGATATCAGAACACGAGAAGCCATTCGGCGGACAAGATCAGTGCATATCGTCTCTGACCGAGAGGTGGAGGCGGGCAGAAGCTTCGATAGGAACTCATTTCGGAAGTGAACAGCGCATTTTTGGAGCTCGTCCACGTAAGAAGAAGCATTGTTATCGATTGATGAGTCGATGCCATGTGATCCGAAGTCCTGATCATGGATTTGAAGGATGCAGGACTCGAGGCGGTCGAGCATGGATTGAAAAAGGGATGTCACGGAGTCGCAAGCGACTCCATAGATGACGCCGAGCGAAGGGGAGAGAACTTCAGCGGCGACTGTTGGGAGGGAGGATGTTATGGCAGAGATGCGAGTATGGATTTCTTGCAGATGTTGACAGAGAGCGAAGTTTTTTAGCTGTGCTGGATTTGCAGGACCTGTTACTTGACGGGCTTCAGGACCAGCAGATATCTGCCAAGCAGAAGAGAAACAATTTAGGACTTGCTGCTTCAATTTAGGATTGAAATCTTGACCTTCACTAGTTTCTTAATAACAGAGTAATTCTTGGCAGTATGCAGATTATGAGATTATTTAGGCGAAATTTTATAAAATAATATATAATATGGATCAAAATTTTAAGAAACAAAGCTATCATTGACAACATCATCAAGTAAATAGACTGTTAAGATAGATGTTTGAAAAAAAAACTAAGAAAGAAGACCAGGAATGTAGCGCACCGTTAATTGAAAAAAGGGACATTACATAATAGCATATATTTCTTATATGTCTACATATCTCACATCTAAACATTCATACTTACACACTGGTACTCGAATCTCTAATATCACATCAAAAACAACACTACTATCACTTTGCAACAACAACAACAACAACTACAACAAACCTTTATCCCATTAAGTGAGGTTGGCTACATGAATCCTTTTTCTCCATTGCGTCCTATTAAGCATCATATTTTCATTTAATACTAATATATTAAGATCATTTTTTATACAATATGCCCGAGTCTTTTTAGGTCAACTACTGCCTTTCTTAACATAAGTTGAATCTAAAACATCGACTCACCTAATCGAATCATCAGATGGTCGACGTTTAATGTGACCAAACCATCTAAAATGACTCTCTTTAATTTTGCCCTCCATTGGAGCTACACCAACCCTATCATGGATATATTCATTTCGCATTTTGTCTAAAAGTGTAAAGCCACTCATACACCTAAGCATTCTCATCTAGGCAACACTTAACTTAGTTTTATGCTTCCCCTTTAAAGGCCAACATTCAGCGCCATAGAACATTGCAGGTCTCACCATCTTATAAAATTTTCCTTTCAGTCTAAACGTTACTTTTCTATCACACAATAGACTCGAAGCATTCCTCCACTTCAACCAATCAACTTGAATTCTACTAATAATATCCCCATCTATATTACCATCACTTTGAACAATAGACCCGAGATATCTAAAGCGTTGACACCTTTTAATAATTTGATCACCCATAGTTACAATTGTGTCACTAAAGCTACTACTACTAAAATTATATTTCATGTATTTAGTTTTAGTTAAACTCAAATGAAGGACTTTAAACTCCAATGTAGACCTCCATAATTCAAGTTTTTCCTGAGTCTTCTCTCTAGTCTTATCCACGAGAAGGATATCATCAGCGAAGTGCATACACCAAGATACATCCTCCTATGAATGTCCAATAAGAGCATTCATAACTAAAGCAAAAGAATACGAGCTTAAAGTCGATCCCTGATGTAATTCAACTAAAATAGGAAAATATTTAGTCAATCCTCCTGTTCGAACACAAATAACAACCCTAGCACACATATCTTTAATGACTTGAAGATAAGTCATATCAACACCTATTTTCTCTATAACTATCCAAAGGATATATCTTGGAACTTTTTCGTAAGCTTTTTCTAAATCAATAAAAATCATATGTAGATCCTCCTTATTCTTTTTTAACTTCTCCATCAAACCTCTCAATAAATGTATAGCTTCCATAATAAACCTGTCTAACATAAATTCAAATTGATTATGAGAAATCTTTGTAATATGTCTTAACCTATGTTCAATTACTCTCTCCTATAATTTTAAAATATGACACATCAGCTTAATTCATCTATAATTTGAACACACTTGTACATCTCCTTTATTCTTAAAAATGGAGACAAAAATACTCTTCCTCCACTCCTCTTAGTTTTTAAAATAATATTAAAGGGTTTAATAACCCAAGAAACTCTCAAATCTCTTATTATTTCCACACTTCAATTAAGATATGATCTTCTATAAACTTTCCACACTTGGTTATTTTAAAGCCTCCTCAACTTCTTTTTTATTAATGCGATGGTAAAAATCAAACATTTTATTACTATTAACGATATTAAGATCTCTAAGATCAATCATATTTCAGAAACTTCATTAAAAAGTTTATCAAAATAACTCATCCATCTATGTTGAATATCTTTTTCTAAAAAAACTTTTTTTTTATTTTCATCTTTAATATATTTTACTTGAGTTAAATCTTTACTTTTCTTTTCTCTTTGTTTGACTAGTTTATACATATATTTTTCACCCTGTTTAGTATCTAATATATTATAAAGATCACTAAAAATAGAATTTTTAGCGTCACAGATTGTTCTCTTAGACCCCCTACAGGCCATTTTATATTTTTCCTAGTTCTCCAAGCTTGTACATTGAAACTAATTTTTATAACACAACTTTTTATATTTTATCTTTTCTTGCACATTATTATTTCACCATCAACTATTTTTATTTATATATTTTTTTTATTCTCCAAGTACAACTTTTGTCACTTGTTTAATAGTATTTGTTACTTTAGCCCACAAAGAATTTTCTTCTTCATAGACATCTCAAATCTTGAAATCTTGAAGTTCACTCATAAAAATAATTTTATCTATCTTTTAGGTGCCCCTATCTAATTCTACAACAATGATTACTAATATAATTTATTTTACAACTCTTCATCTTAAAATTTAGAACTAATAAACGATGTTGAGTACTTAAATCCTCGTTTGGAATGACCTTACAAACTTTACATTCTCAACAATCCCTTATCCTCATAAGAAAATAATTAATGCGTTTTATTAGATAATTCTTATAAGCAATAATATGCCCATCTATTTTCTTGGATAAATTAGTAACAATAACAAAACTATACGCTAAAGCAAAATCAAATATGGTTTTACCTTCTTCATTAATCATTCTAAAACCGTAGCCAACATGAATATTTCTAAAATCTTTTACCACTCTACCGACGTGTCCATTTAATCTCATCCAATAAAAATTCTTTCTTCAAGATGTATCATTTGTATTAAGTCTTCTAGGTCATTACAGAATTTATCTTTAGAACCTATATCTGAACCTACTTGAGGAGCATAAACACTTATAATATTAAAAATATTAGTAACAACAATAATCTTAAAGGTTATAATTCTATCTCAAATTCTATTAATTTTTAAAACATAACCGTTAAAACTCTTAACTATAATTACACCTACACCATTTTTAGTGCAACTCTTACCTAAATACCAAAGTTTAAAACTTAAGTTATCAATCTCCTTAGCATTTTCTCCAACTCATTTACTTTCTTGAATATATAAAATATTTATCTATCTATGAAGCATAATATCAAATAATTTCATTAATTTACCTGTGAGAATGCCTATATTCCAATATCCTATGATAATAATAGTTTCATGAACTAACTTTTTTACCAGCATTCGTCTGTAATTTGGGAACACCGGCTTATTCGATACTACACCCGGGCAATCGTGTAGTTACCCTTGCACAATTTTCACTGTATTCAGGTCGTACAGCTCATCGCTCTAGAGGACGCCCTAACATTTACACGATCATCAAAATGATTCATGCCATAATTTTTTGACAAATTTTACGCTGACTGTCGACTACCTAACGCAACCCTCCACTTTCACATCCGGGGCTTAGGACCCGACAATGGCCGTGTCAAGTGAATACTATGTATGCACCTTTTCATGCACAAATTTTACTCACTTTTCAAGAGTGAAATACACATTTTCATGCACATGATTAAAGCATCAAAATGTTATGTATGCAAATATGAAAGTTTAGGTGTGAGATAAATAAATACATACGAATTGTGTGTTATGTATGTAAATCTCCTTCGAAAATAATATAGTGCATTGTAGGCTTCCTCGAGATCCTCTTAAATAAATAAGAATTATGTGGTTCACCGCAATCAATGTTAGTGAATCTAAAGCAATAAAATGTTAAAAATCAATGATATATGCATGATGAAAAAGGTTAAGTGGTGCATAAATTTTTTGAGATTAAATAAGTTCGTTCCATCCAAAAAATTGATTACAAGTCCAAACAATGTCAATAATTTTGGGTGACTGCTCTATTAGAACTTCAGCCAACATAAAAAAAACCAAGATAAGAGACAATTACCATCTAACTACTATAAGTGTAGAATACTTGAGCAATCTATAAATATTTGAAAAGAACATCAAAATACTAATAAATAGTTAGTTGATTTGAGGAATTAATAATTAGAAGATGTTTTTGTAAGGAAATTTGTTACACATAATGAAAGGTAAATGATTATGAAATGTCAAAGAATTTTTGTTGGTAAAAAAAAGAAGAAGGGCTACCAAAGCCATGAAGTTTTATTGTATTATTAACCAACAACAAGAACCTAATCTGCTTGTGCAGCCTTATTTTTGGCATAAAAATTAATTCTCATTTTGAAGATGAGGAACTTTCAAGCCTCTAGCACTTGTTATTGTTGCTTCTGCAGGTAATGCTTATCAGGTTGTATATTTTTTTTTTATTTCTAGCACCAAAGCTTCTGCAAGTAGGATAAGATGTTACTATCAGTCTGAAGAAATACAGATATAAGATATAACTACCTACAAGTGGTTATAGGACCTTTTTAATTTTATTTTGGTAAAACCACACTATTATTCTGAAGAAAAGATAGAGAGAATAATAGCTTAAATAAAATAAAAGCGGCATACATTTACTAGAAATAAAGCCAGATTAGAACAAGTCATGTTTAAGAAAAATAGTGCCACCTTGTAAGCTGAATGTCAATAAGGGAGATATATATTCCTTCAAAATTCCCTCGATAGAACATAATGGTCATGAAAAACAGTAAAGCTAGCCATTAACATTCCAATTACAACAAAATAATCATTCAAGCCCTCACTTTCTTCTAAATCATCATAAATATTACCAATTGAGAACAGTTGGCGCGGGACCAATGGTACAAACATATGCTTCTTTTAAAAAATTACCAAAAGATTGATCCTAAGAGTTTATATACAAAATGATCCTTCTTTAGGGGTTGTTCGATTGCAAGTAGGATTTAGCGTCATCAAAGTTTAGTAAACCCGTAAATCGTAAATTCCTGAAGTCCACCCTGACCATAGATTTAGTGAATCCAACTTTAACCAAATTGAAGGCAAAATTTTGGACCCCGAGCCAGAAAATTTATAAATCCACAAAACTCTGCATTTTAGCATTTGGTTAGACTTAGTCAATCCAAACACCCCTTTAATGAGACAATACGTTATATAAAATTTAAGTTTGAAGAAAGGCAATATTGTGTCTATTCCAATGAATAAAACATTGAAGAAATGAAACTGACATTATCATCTATCAGTTTCATAGCAGACAACTCATAGGCCTTCCCGGCTTAAAAAAAGAGGGCATTCACATACACAACAAAAATAACAACAACAAAGCTTTAATCCCACTACGTGGGATCGGCTACATGAATCTTTTTTCTCCATTGCGTCCTATTTAGTGTCATATTTTCATGTAGTTCTAAAAAATTTAGATCATTTTTTATACAATAAACCCAAGTCTTCCTAGGTCAACCTCTACCTTTCTTAACATATGGCATTTACATGCATACCATATAATTCTTATGTATTTACATATCTAAAACTTAAACTTTCACGTTCACATACATAACACTCTAATATTTAATAACACATAAAAATATCACTACTACTAACTTTTTAAAAGTAAAGTACACCTTTTCATGCATAGGTTCATGACACTGAAGTGTTATGATTGCAAATATCAAACTTTAGGTGTTGGATATGTAAATATAAATAAATTGTGTAGTATGTATGCAAAATTCCCTCCCAGCACAATTACGTTTGGAATTATCAGACTTCTTGGTGAATATAAAAATGCGGGACATATCAAGTGAACTTATCATTCATATACCAATAAACCTAGAGTGTTTAAAAAGATATTGCGCGAGATCGAGTTTTTAAGAAAGAAATCTTATTCACTGGTCTGGGTTCATAATATCACCTGGTATTCAGCTCTCTCCCCTACCAAAATTAGAACTTTGCCAATTTCATGCAGAACGAGAAGCATCAAGCGCCCATGTAGTTTGACGACCTCAATCTCCTCTTGTATTCTCAGTATGAGTCTCGAAATCTGTTCCTTCGATGGAATACTACCCCGGCTCGATACTGGAAATATGGTATTAACGTAATCTGAAAGGCGGCCAAGGCAAAGAGCCAGAAAGGCCATCTGAAATATGTTAATGGCCGCAACCATTTGATCCTTCCCTTCCAGTGTAACAGCAGGAAAGAACCCTTTTACATCTGTGTCACGCGAAATCCTTTCGAGAAGATTCTCAACCATAGTAAAAAGCTTCGGATACCCAGCGGTGAAAACTTCTTTGACAAAACTCGAAGTGTTAAAAGCTGATTTCATTTGGTTCGCAAAAGATTTAATAATTGCGTCCCAAACTCGATCCGTCAAAAGAGGATCGCCCTCCTGCAGAAGTTTACAATCTTAGCTACATTAAAGAAGATAGATTCACAATGATAAATCAAAAGCCTGAGTTGGATGACTGAAAAAAAGTTCATAATTTTGAGTTCTTAAGAGCAGCAGAAATTTCAGATATGCCTTTCGGTTTAAATGTAATTCGCAGAAATATCATAAAAAATAACATTAAACTAACCTGCCAGACTTCATGTAAGAACAAGACCTGCGTGAATGGAACCCTCTTCTTCGACAGCACGGTCTGCAATTGCCACACTGCCGTCACTACCTTATGCAAATCATCCATGCATCGACCCATCCTCTCCCAAAGAGCCTCTCCGGACTTCTTCCCTCCCCCAATTTGCGGCATGCCGCTCCTGTGTACGCCTCCTGGCCCAGAAAACCCCCCGGTCGCTGAGATTGCCTTCATATCCAGCGCAGAACCAACGCTTTTCACCCCTGACGTCTTATATTTGCTAATTAATTGATCTACAGTCGATCTCAATTCCCCCAGATTATAAAACACTTGAAGACCACACCATATATCATTCTGGTTATGCTCGTCCATGCCTCTTTCAACAGCTTTCATCGCCTGAGACCGCAGCTGGTTTCCGGTCTCCAAAAGCCAGCGGATCTCGTCCTCAACGACGGAGATGCCCGAGAGGCCGCGCTCTTCGTAAAGGAGCTCGATGTCGCGATGCATCTCAGCGGCCTTGGCGAGATCTAGGCGGTCGGCGGGTTGGGCCATGACATCTCGGAGCTTCTTCGAAAGACGCAAGAGGCGAGAAGAGGAGTTAAGGAGATCTGCAGCAGCATGTAGATTTGAGAGCTGGACAGTGTGGGCGCGGACGAGATGGAGGGGCTCGGCGAGTTCCTGGCGAGCTTGGCGAAGTGAGGATTGAAGAGAGGAGACGGAAGAGCGTACAGAGGAGAGGGAGTTCTCCGCTTCGGAGAGGAAGGAGAGTTGAGAGAGGAGAGCGGGGTGGCGAGCGAGGACTTCAGCGCGGAGATCTTTTTGGAGGAGGCGGATGGCTTCTTGTAGGCTTTCAGCGCAAGAAGCGGCGGATCCGGAGCTTAGGGCTTGGGAAGAGAAGCGAGCTGAGTCGAAGTCGGGGGAGAGGAAGGCGGAGAAGATGGGGTCTGAGGCAAAGGTCTCGAGGGGGGACGATGCGGTGGCGGAAGAAGAGCCGGAATTGGACGTATTAGGGTTTGCTTCCTTCATTGTGGCGAGCCTCTGGAGAGGAGAAGAAGGGAGGATTCGCGGGGAAGCCATCGCCGGCGACGAGCGCCCTGCGCTGCTTCAGATCTATAAACCTCCCCTCCTTGATCTGTAAGTTTTTGGATTTCAGCATTTACTGATTAGCCCTCAATGACCTGGAGTGAGCTGAACCGGCTATGACGGACTGGACCGTTGAACGACCGGTTCAGCAGATTTCCGTTTCACTCCTTGACATATTTTTATTTGCATTTGCAAACTTATTGAGTTATAACAACCACTGAAATGGTTTTGTTTACTAGCTTAGGGGACAATATGATAAAGTAGAGGAACACTACATTACAATAATGAATGTGCTTGAAGATGTAAATAAATAGAAAAAGCATGTTTCACAACAACCTATAATATCAGACATTATTTCTGACCCATCATATGTACAAGTTGAGCAAGCAGAGCAAATTCAATAAACACCATCTAATAAAAAAGATAAACAATTCATTACAATAATGGAGGAGGTTGAAGATGTAAATCAAGAGGAAGAACAGGACTCAGGCCCACAAATTGTCGATGACTATCTTAATAAGGTATAGAATGTAATCTTCTCTTATTTATTCTCCAAACTCAAATATTAATATTATATATTAAGAGTCCCTGGTTTTATAGGTTCGTCCAGCATCATAGGTAATCGATTTTTTTGCTAGAGAACAAATTTCATATTACATGTAGAAAACAATTGATCTATGTTGTAACAAATTCACTGACATGTTAGTACAACATCTTTGTTTTGTGCTATGCATTAATTTCATATACATATATCACAATAATTATATATTTCAAATGCAAGGGTGATCTTATAATTCATATGAGACGTGTTTCAATGAGTCGAAGTTATCTTGAAGATTTATTGACTAATAATTAGTTAGGAAATGAGCATGCATATTGTTTTGCTATGTTAATGGAAAATAAGAAGTGCAAATCACCCCAATTGTATAGATCCTACATATGTGTGTCTCCACTTCATTGGGTAAATATTAAACTTCACGTGATTTAGAGTACACTTAAAGACATCCAACATGATAATAGTTTCTGTATGATATTATTTTTTTTATGCAAATGTACAGAGATAAAAATTTGACAATGTTTGTTGATCACATTAGGAGTAGACTATTAAAAATATAAAATTATTTTTAATACCAATAATTAATAATTAATATTGGACACTCCTAGCCGGGGAATTAAAGGAGCGCAAATGGAGACTGTATGACTCCTCACTAAGGCTGTAAAAGAGCCGACCCTGAGCTCGGCTCGTGTTCGAAATGGCTCGTGAAGGGCGTGTTTGTGTTCGACTAGAATAATATTTTTCGGCTCGAGTTCGGCTCAAAAATGGAGGAATCAGGAGAGGAAGATGTCTCCGAAAAGGAAGAGGAAGAGGAAGAACAAACCCTAAGCTCTCGCTGCCGAAACACTTTCGTGATTTTGAGAGAAGGAGATGACTCGGAAGAGGAGGAGAGTAGCGAACACAAACCCTAAACCCTAAGCTTTCGCGGTTGAAAGGAAGGAGAAGAGTCGGAAGAGGAGAGACAGCCGAACCCGAGAATCGTTATCGTGGTTTAGAAGTAACGAGGTAGGGTTTTTTTAATTTTATACTTATATATTATATTATATTAAATATATAACTTATATTATATAATTATATAATATTTATATAAGTAATATTAATTAAATATTTGTTATATATTACAATTAATAGGATTTAATTTTTTAAAATTTGATAATTTTTTTATTTTGAAAAATTTTAATTAATTACAATTTATAATATTTAATTTTATGAATATGTATTATATGTGTGTATATTTATGTATTTCTTTCTTTTCAAGTCAATTGGAGCCGAACACGAGCGAACAAATGTTTGTTCGTGTTCGGCTCGTTTATATTTCGAGCTTACAAATTTGTTTGTGTTCGGCTCGTTGAGCTTAACAAATGAGTCGAACACAAGCTGCTTAACGAGCCGAACACGAGCTGTTCGCGAACAACAAGCCAAATTGCCAGCCCTACTCCTCATCCAACAAAATGCATTTGGAGATCACCCACGGCGTTGTAAGATTACTCATCATATCATTACCTAATGAAATATTATTTTATGCAATGCTCTATATTGTCATCAATTTAATTCTACATTTAAATATACAGATTAAACATTCTGTGAAGAATATCGGGGAAGCGTTCAAGAGTGATTTGAAAAAAATGGCCAGTTGTAATGACCAAAGACATTTTGGAGCAAAACAATAGTTTTGATTGTGGTGTATTCACGTGTAAATATATGGAAACACTTGTACAAAAAGATAGAGGTGAGTGAAGAGATAAATTAGGATTACATGATGTTACGTCATTATTTAGAGAAGAAATAGGATATGAATTATGTAAATTCTCGTTGTCTCAAACATAGTTGAGATTCTCTTAGATGTTTTTTTTTTCATCATAACAATGATCTATTTGTTGCAGTATCTTCATGGCCAGGTTAATGTTGATACAATGCGGATGGTTTAATCTTCAATTATTTTGTTATATATATATATATATATATATATATATATATATATATATATATACCTGGCGTTATTATGGTTTTTAGGTGATTTTATTCAATTATTGAATATGAAGCAAATAAAATGACTATAAAAATTAAAAAGAAAATGTTATCAGCACATCTGATTCCATCCGTGACAATAAACTTCACTTACAAAATTCATATTGATTAATTCCATCAGTGACATTAAACTTCACTCACATTATTCATATTAATTACATACATCCATCATAGATTAAACATCACATTAATACATACATAAGTACGATTATTAGAGCGCTGGTTGATGGGTTATTGGTACGGGACCGCAGCATCAGTGGGGAAAGGTTACTGATGGGTTATTGCGAGGTTAATGGAGATGTAACGAGGAAAGTTATTGACGGGGGACAGCAGGGTTATTACGAAGTTATTGGAGGTTATTGTACAAGACTGCAGCGTCAGTGGGGAACAGTTGCTGATGAATTATTGCGGGGTTTTTGGAATATTATTGGAGATGTCACGTGGAAGTTATTGCCGCGGGATCTCAGGGTTATTACGAAGTTATTGGAGCTATGCGGAGGTTATTGGTACGGGACCGTGGAGTTATTACGGGGTTATTGAAGATGTCACTTGGAGGTTATTGGAGCGGGATCGTGAGTTTATTACAAAGTTAACAGAGGTTATGTGGATGTTATTAGGGTGGGACCATGGAGTTATTAAAGTGCTATTGGAGATGGTTATTAATGGGTTATTGGAGATGTACTGCGAAGGTTATTGGAGCGAGACCGCAACGTTATTACGAAGTTATTGGAGGTTATGCGGAGGTTATTAGGTCGGGACCGCGGAGTTATTGAAGGGTTATTGGAGATGTCACATGGAGGTTATTAGAGCGGGACCCGCGGGGTTATTAAGAAGTTATTGAAGATTATGCGGAGGTTATTAGGGCGAGACCACAGAGTTATTAAAGGGTTATTGGAGATATCACGCGAAGGTTATTAGAGCGGGACCGTGGGATTATTGTGAAGTTATTGGAGGTTTATGCAGAAGTTATTAGGGCAGGACCACATAGTTATTAAATGGTTATTGAAGATGTCATGAAGATGTTATTGGAGCGAGACCCACGGGGTTATTACGAAGTTATTGGAGGTTATGCAGATATCATTAGGATGAGAACGCGAAGTTATTGGAGGTTATGCAGACGAATTGCGAGGTTATTAAGAAGTTATTGGAGGTTATGCAAGCGTTATTGGAGCAGGGTCGTGAAGTTATTATGAAGTTATTGGAGGTTATGTAGAGGTTATCAGAGCGAGACCACGACGTTATTGGGGAGCAGTTACTATGGCTATTGAGACATCATTGAGGAGTTTTTGCGGCTTTTTAAGGGCTTTTTAAGAACAGTAAAAGAATCTAACGTCTATTGTTATTATTTTTGGACACACATTGAATATTTTGTGCTAAGAATTATATCTCACGTATTGAATCCATCATCATGTCAGTATATGATTCCTTGGACCGTGAAGTAAAGAAATTTTGCAATGTATCAATAGTTTTTTTAGCATAAGTTTATATCTATGTATCACCAGAACAAAAAAAAAGAAAAGAAAAAAACAGGAACTAGAAAAAAAAAAACATAACATATTGGTTATCATTTTCTATTATATACCAACCTGTGAAAATGAGGCATTGAACACAGGTTTAAATCACATAAGAATGGTTCTGGTTCTTGGTTTGATGAAGCTTCTTTCTGCTTTCCTGTATATCATGGTCATGGTTGGAAAAACTTATTATTAGCTGAAACATAGAAAAACAGATTGGAATGGAAGAAATATACCTTTTGCTCTCTTCTTCGTCTCTCAATACCCGTTTAGCCTGGAATTAGATATTGCCATAGGACGCATTTTGGTGGGAACATTCAAGTTCGATTTATTATTCACTGGTTTTTTATTATTTTGGGTTGTTTCCTGGACTGAGAATCTCTCCCACTTATTATGTCATCAATATCAAATGATATTTTTTTCATGGAGTCTGTCATGCACTGCTCAGCTTTTGGATTCTCCTGTGCTTTATTAGTAATTTGATATGCAAATTTTTGCATATGTGTGTGAAATATTATGCCATTTTTATTAGTATTGCACATTTGTGATTGTTGTAGATGCTTATATCCATAACTTTTATATACATCTCTTTTTACATTTGCAGACCATCTCAATAAGAGATATTTATTTGATATCTTCTTTATATGTAGAAAGTTGAGGACTCGTAGAGAGTGTGCATATAATAGCCTCATCATTACAAACCTTTTACAGTTGCACTCAATATACAAACTGAACTTGTCGAAATTAACAACCCAAGGTGTGTTTGTCAAGTGATCATCCAAATTCTTAACAAAAAATTCAAATTTAAAATTTACAAAGAAATGTAATTGAAGACCACATGATCTGTGTATAAACTCTTCCTCAAACATTGAGTACAGCTTCATTGAGTAAAATGCAGTTATCTGACTCAATATTGGGCTGCTTCTGGTGACAGGAGTAATCACAGATTGATCACATTTGATATTTTCAAGGCCCAGAAATAATCTATAATAAAACTTGTGAACTTCGAGACACCATGACAAATATTATTGGTTGACTCACTTTTTTGGGTCGATAAAATTCTCATTTCAAATATATTCTTATTAAAAGCTGTAGATCACCTATGTCTAATATTATACATATCATCTAGCCACACATCGTGTAGATTACCCTTCTCAATCACCACCTTACAAAAAAGATCAGTCACTGTCTTATTCGACACCCCATAGTGAACATTTAGAGAAAATTTCTTGTATATGTGCCACTGATTTAGCAAAATGTCTTCTATGGCTCTAGTCATTGCCTAATCCTGATCAGTGTAGATTGTCAGTCATTGGATTCTTTTCATCCATGATACAGATAAAAGTTCTAAATAGTCATTTAAATGCATCCACCGTCTCATCTGATAAGAATCCAACTCCAAAGAGAACATTATGTCAATTGTGGATAACACTAATAAAAGGAACATAATATAAATTATATTTATTTAGTCTATAACTAGTATAAAAAATAATGACATCACCAAAGCAGTCATAATCAAGTTTGGACGTGCCGTCACTCCAAAAAAAACTTTTCAGCCCACCACTCTCATCAATTTTGAAGTCTCACGCAAACATGGAATCCTCGACCCGTCTCTCTGTGAACAAATGCAATAAAGAATTGGTGTCGTCATTTTCAATTCTAGATCTCCTATCTTTGAATGAAATTGAAGACTTCTTGCTTTGTATATTCTAGATTCTCCACTCACCCAATTTCTATAGCAAGAATGTTAAATGTGTCTGTAGCTATTATCCCTGACTGGTCATCGATTTGAGCACATCTGCATTAACTTTGCCTATTTTTCTGCTGGAACATAGAAAGTGCTTACACCGGAGTTTGCCAATGAGTGGTTATGAGATTCTATAAATTTTCTGACTGTTTAATTAGCTTGACCATCAATTGTGTATCGAATCATTGTCGGACAGACAAGTCTTGTGTCCACTTTTTTGTATTTAACAGTCTTTGTGATTTTCATTTTTTTCTTGAAACTTGTTTTTCCACATACAAAGTTCTTCGTCTTAAGATTCTTAGAGTTATGCCAAAAAATAGTATGCTCCTTACGAACACTAAATCTAATATGATGAACGTAAGCACAATATACTTCATAAGTTTTTTTCTTATTGTGGAGTACCGTATGAAGTAATATGTTTGCAGTTGGGTTAGTACAATTATCTCTACCCTCACTAAACTGCACAGTAGAAAATTTTAATCTTAAAAACATCTAAAATATAAATGACCTTGGATGACTTGGTACACTTGCATGACAGCTCAAATATAATTTTAAAAACAACTGAACAACAGTACTTGATATGTTAATCTTAAAATCAGTTGAACAATAGTGTAAAGTACTTCATATTCTTCTTCCATAATAAGGGTATGATAAGTTGAAAAAAAAAACACTCAAGATAAATCTCCTCCATTAAACCTTAATAATAATAGCTGAAAAAACAACTCCAAAAACAAACACCTCCATGAACATACACATCCAAAAAACCACTTAACCCTAATAATAACAACACCCTAAAAGCACATAACACTTCAAAAACAACTGAAAAAATGTCCTAAAAAATT